>JAEIIL010024828.1:0-33647 GCA_018905715.1 Drosophila lini | reverse complement strand
CACTTAGCAGAGTCAAGCCCTTAGCAAAGTTTCCTACCTAGCAGGGAATGTTTTAGGATAGCGTCACCAGGGGTCGCCACTGTAAAAGTTCGTCGTACGTATGTAAAAGAGTATTTACACCGACCTGAGTTACCTATCGAAATCGAAATTAACGCAATAACGCAGCCTTGTGTAAATAGGCCCTTAAATTACAATAAAATTAAAATGTTAAAATATACCATTTTCAATACAAATATCGTGGATATCATTTTAGGATTGTTTTCTTGAAGCTTTTCCAACTTTCTTCCCGCAATCACCAAGAGGTTTATTACAAACCTTATAATGATGCAGCTTTGTCTTTGCTAACCGCAACATTCGTCCTCTTGGGATCCACCTCCATTTAGGAGCAGAGATCGAACGCTCTGTCCTGAAAATCCAGAAGACTACCCCTCGGTAATAAACAGGATTTGGCAAAATTAATTTAAGGAAATGTTTCCGCAATTGACCAGGTAAATCAGGTAGCTGACCTGTAAAGATAGGAAGTCCATCGAAGCCATAAAGCTGAGCAGCAACTATTGGGTCCTGATGAGCATCAGATTTTGGCCAGAATTTACAAAAATATTTAACACACACCTGAGCATTTCACATGGTTTATTAAATTGTGTTTTATTGTTGGTATTTCCTTTTGTTTTTTGTTCACATTTTCAAATACATTTATATGAATAAATATATCATTTATAGTACTATTTTTTGTCATTATCATCCGTTTCTTCAATGACACCATAACCTTTCGCTTTTTCATTTAACATGAGTATATGTGGCTATTTTAAATGGGAATCCATTTTTGTTTACTTCGATGTGAAATAATATGGGGAAAAGGAAGTTGCAAATAGTGAATGTTATTATTCTAAAGTAATAATTCTGCCATTGAGCTAGTTTTATTTGTTTTTTGTTTCTGTTCTGCTTGTTCGTGTGTGAGGACGATCGTAATAATAGTTAGCTATTTTCCGTTGAGTAAGCGTTTAAGTTAAATAATAATATAAAACGTAATTGTAAATTATATAGATACATATTTAACATTTTGTACTTCTTGTTGTTGAGTGTTTTGTTTCCGTTTCCGTTCTTCCTTTTTCTGCAAGTTATCAAGTTATCTCCAGCTGTTGGTTTCCTTATCTTGTTGGTTGGTTTCCACTTTTCGACTGAATTTTGCACATTTACTAACAATTGCCCGCATTTAGTTAATTTTTACAATAATAATGTTGCTTTTAAATGTGTTTCTTTTTTTGTTTTTGCACAACCTTTGCTTATTTTTTAATAAATTTGCATTTTGTTTTAGTTTTTTTTTCGTGTGAAGTTTTTTCATGTTTTTTTCTTTTCTTTTCCCACTGACTTAGTACAACAATAATTATATAGTAAGAAATAAATTAATGGTTTTTATTATTTTATATATTTATATATATATAGCTGCATATATGAGTTTGTTGATTTTTGTTTTATTTTGTTTTTTTTTTTTTCGAAAACACTTAAATTGTTTTTTATCTAGCCCCTTGCTCAAAATGCCTTGACTTTTTGCCATTTTATAAACGGCCAAAAGCGCTTAGTATTTTAGTCAGAATTACAAATTGTTTCGCTGTCTGGATTTATTCGAATTTGCAAAAGAAACGCACAGCGCGCAGTGCTTTGGTATTTGCCTTGGCTCGTCGACTCATTTCTCTAATCCTAAGCCGGGTTTTCATTTCTATTGTTAGGGAAGCAAACCAAGGTATTTGAAATTAAAAGGGGCGGAAGTTGTTTGGCAAAAGAAATATTTTGAATCTTCATGAGCCCTAAGAAGAGACAAAAACATCCTTTTTAAAAGGCAAACCATATTGATTATAATTCTTTTTAAATTAAAGCTCGTATTAAGTAACAATTGCTGAGCACGCTGAACCGCAAAATTTGAGCACTGCCGCCGCTTCTTTTAACGGAGTGGGAGTCGAAGACAATTTGTAATTCTTGTTCAAGGTTCTCAGAAGATTTGTCCCTCCTTCTTTCTTAGTGTGTGTTTTTTTATTCATTTTGCGCATCAGGTTGCCGTTTGTTTGTTTGAACTTTTTGTGTGAGTTTTGAGCGCGTGACATTGACATTAACAAATTGGAATCGCGCAGAGAAAATCGCATTTAAATATATATGTATTTAGTTCTCGTTTCGCCGCCTTTGCCTCGGCCTCCTTTTAATACTGTTCTCCAATTTCGAATTGTAAACAAGCAAGTGTAAGTAGCAAAAAACCCTAGAAACAACTTAAACTAAAACAAACATTGTACAATATTTGATCTCTAAAAGAAGTCGGTTACAGTTACGAATAAAAACAAAAATAGCCCGTTTATACAAAACTATTATTAAACGTAAATTACAATTTATAAAGTAAAATATTAAAAATAGATACGTAATCCTTCCCTTCTGCTCTTTTGTATATACAATAAATTATGGCAATTCAAATGGAGTTTTACCGAAATGATACTGAAAGCGAACCATGCCTCACTTTCACGAGTTCATTTCAATGCTAACTGTGTGTTTTTTTCAACATCAAGCATATGCAGGAGTATTTTAGCTCCAAAACTTTAGCTGAGTTTGCCTGAAGTTCACAATCTGAATGTATGAAATCATTCATCTCGCCTCAAGGAACTAAAGGCTTTGCTTACTTTAAGCCTATGCCAGAATGTCTCATTCTTGTACTTTTGCTCTTTCACCTGAGATCCTCTGAGCTGCACCTTTCTGTTGCCATCATTTTGTAAGCATTCGCATGTTTGATGTCTGAATATTCATTTCCCAGAATCCAAGGATATATCATTGCTCTCCACCCTTCAGACACCTCAGCTAACTGCTTAAAAACTACGACATCTTGTTTCTCAGCTCGAACTGGATTTTTAAGTGGAAAGATCAATTGTTTGAAATCAACTCGTGAAAATGCGGTCCGAAGCAGTCACTCTGGGTTAAAGCCTAGAAGAGCAAGCGTCCGTAATCGTTTTGGGCCGCCTTCCTGCCTGTTGGCTGCATTAAATACGGCGGCGGCATTTCTTGCTGCGGGGCGCCCAAGCTGTGCGACAGCTCCCAGTTGTAAAAGTGGCGCTGCGATTGGGATTGGGATTGCGACTGCTTCTGCTTGGCACCCCACAACGGACGCTTGTTATGCTGCTCGTGGTGTTGGTATTGGAATTCGCTTCTGGGCCTGGGGGGGTCATCATCGTGCTGTCCTTGCAAGCGGGCCTCCAAATGTCAGACATGCGGCTTGTGCTGGCCACCGCAGAGACCGCAACGGATGCCTGCCCAGTGGCAGGCGCGAAGCGGCGGATAGCACCACAGGCAGGGTACAAACAGCGAGAGGAGGGCCAGGCCCAGCCAGCGCTTGCTGCAACCGGCCTCGCTAATGTTGCAATCGCACGGATGTTGGGCCGTCTCGCCCTCGGCATCGCTCATGCAGTGGTAAATCATACAGCGGGCACAGCCCATGCCGGAGACGCACTCGTAGCCGCTGCGAAAGGGATCCGGGGCATATTCGCATGCTCCGCGACTGTTGAATTGCTCGCTGTACAGCTCGTGGCAGTAGCGGCAGCGCAGGCGCGTCTCCTTCTTCAGGATGTCGGATACGTTCGGCTTGTTCAGGGGCTTTTCCGCCCCACCGCATCCACCGGCACCGATTGGCACCGTTTGACCCACTGCCATGGCCTGGGCCGCCTCCAGAGCGTTTCGCTTCTTCAGCGCACTGATCGACTCCCGCCGAGCGTTAAGCACCTGCGCCCCCACCGGCTGGTCCACCACCGGATAATTGTAATCATGATGTACCGACGTCAGTGTCACGTACGAATAGTTTTCGCTGGCCGCAATCTGTCCAGCGGCAGCCGCCGCCGGCGATGGAGCAGCCGATGATGGCGGTGCGTCTGGCGGCGATGTGGTGGCCGATGTTTTGTCCGTGGATATGTAGTGAATGGGCGGCGGTGGCAGCTTCTCCGAGTCAGAGTTGTTGCTATGCCGGTCGCTGACGCTTTCTGCGATAAAGTTAAACAAGGTTTCAGTTTGCAACGAATTGGGAATATATTTTCCTGGCTTTCGCATTTACTTACTGTGACTTTTCTCGCTGCCCTCGGGGCTAGAATGGATCTTTTGTAAACTCTCGCTCTCCACAGGTAAGTCCAGGGTCATGAAAACATCATCTTCGCCAACCGAATCATATTTGGTCAGCGGTGGGCATATTATCGTCGGATTCGATTTGGCCAGTCCTGAATAATGCAAAGAGAAACGGTCTTAAGTGCATGGGAAATAGCATTAAATCGCATTAAAGGCAGAGAACACCCACACGCAAAAGCAGAGAATAGTTAGAGTTTCACAAAGAGAAAGATATATGTAGTTTAAAGAGCATAAAATCGGAATATATATTGGTGTAAGCTAGGATATCTCGAAAAAGAGCTCCTTAAAAAGCCGTAGTGACCTGCAGACTATATATACTAATTCACAAGACAACACATGTGCTGGGAGCTTTGAAGTGATTGGGCATTACTTTGTTTAAATGCATTACTTTTGTCATCATAGCAAACAGCACACTTAGACTTAGTTAAAGTACGGCCTCAGATTTAACACTTACCAATTCGATTGAAATGATAGATTTAAATATTTTGTTGATTTGTTGTTTGATTTTTTGTAAACAAATTTGCAATAATCCAATGTAATTGTGTTTGGTGGTTATTATTTTGATAAGTTTTTGGTATTGTGGCAAAGTAGAGCATAAAACATACGAAAAAGTTATATATATTAGTAAACGAAAGCAAATTGCCAAGGCAGAGACAGATACAGGTACAGATTTGGAGGCAGAGGCAGAAACAGAGACAAAGGCTTGGAGAAAGAAAGGCAAGTAGTTGGTGTTGGTTAGGAGGCGGTGAAAGGCAACTAAAGCGGGCTGACAGACAGAAAGCAACGAGAGAGAGATACAGGATGTGCAAGCCGTTCGTTCGTTCGTTCATGCAACTAGCAGATGGAAGTGGAGCCGGGAAAGGGTTTTACCATCGATCAGCTCGTTGTAGGCGCGCAGGACACCCTTGTCAAAGGCCCGCGCATCAGCGGCAGTTTGAAATGTGAGTCCGTTCCGCTGCTTCCCTGCGCGCCAATGATGAAATGTGGGCATTACTTTGTAATACTTCAGATCACGATTGATCACACAGCTCAAGATTACCTGAAATCGAATCGGTGAATTAATATCTTTTGTAAACACTTTGGGCGGCGCTCTACTTACGCTCTGGTCGGATATCCTCTGCCCGTAGATGATGTAGTCATGACCCGATGCCAATGGGGATAGCCTAGCCCGCTTCCGAATGGAAACGTTGGCCAGACCACCCCCGGCCAGCGGTAGCCAGCCCTCGGTGCTCTCGTCTCTGGTCATTACCTGTGCGCGTACTGTAACTAAGAAGTCGCTGTAAGATGGAAACCGAGAACGGAAAATGCAATTAGTTTCACTTATGAAATATAAAATATAAATATAAATTAATTTAATAATTATGCACGATTAAGCATATATATATATATATATATATATAATAGGAACCAATGACACCTGCTTATCCTTCGTTTGAGGCTCAGTTTGGTGTATGAAACCGTTGCCATTGTAAAACTCACGGTGGTTTTCAACGAATGCGTTCCATCAAAGTCCCAGAGCTCCGTCTATATCTTGAAAAAGATGACCTACAAGTGTCACTAATTTGGCTAATTCAATTTTTCGGCCAGTCGAAGAAGCCGTAGCAAGGATGCTAGTTGTTGCCACCTGCCGACTGCAGGCAGGACATTCTGAATCATCCGGACGAGAGTAAAAAACCCAATGACAACTAAAAATAACACCAAGTCCTTCGGTTTAAAAATACAAGAGCACACAGCCGGCACTGGGCGAAAGATTTTGCTCCTATTAACATACAAATCTATTAAAATTTATGCTACACAAAAAAAATCACTACGGTTTTTTTAATTGTTTAAAAGTTTAAATAATTATTTATTTTATAAATAAGCTAGAAAATTTTACATTGTTAAAAAACAAAAAACAATTGTTCATATTTTTATTTTTTAGTTTCGCGGATACTGGAAATCAGCAACTCCAGTTGACGGCGGGTAGCTCTCGCCCCCTTATGAATGAGGGTCACATCAAGTGGAGTTGCTAGCGACCTGCGCACAAGGTTCGAATAAATTGAGTTTGGCGGGGCCTGAATTGTGACAGCGGAGTTCCCGGGAAAATATCCCAGAGTTACAGGTTACTTACAGGTTACTCAATGAAAAAAGCTCCAAAAAAAAGTGAGTTGAAACTCCACTGTGCCGCCTGCCAGTGTGTCTGTATGGGAGGGATATGTACATAAGTATATGAGTGGTTTGCGAGTGACGGTACCAGTGTGTGTGTGATATATGTATACACATGCTTGTCCTAGTTTCGTTGGGGTTTAAAGAATGAATATTTTGTCGCGACGTCACTTAGAGGTTCTTGGAAGCCAGAGAACGAGAACGGAACGGAATACCAGGACATGTCAAGGACTGTGGGGCTTTTGTATAGTTTTCATTCAGCTACGTCAGCTAGTCAAGGATATTCCGAGACAGTGTGAATGAAAGGAAACTAACGGAACTGCCCAGGGTCAGAGCATAGCGCATAACGGGTTTTCATTGACAAAGAGCAGCGCTAACGGTCGCTCCGCTTTAGAGTTGCCACCCATTCGCAAAGCTTGAACAGGGTGTAGTCGAAATAAAAAGGGACTATACTACCAACTCCGCCAAACATAAAAAGGACATACCCATACAGTGGCACGCACACATGTATACAAATATAGAAGAGCCTGCCCCAAGCCGAAACTAAAAGTCTATCAATATTTGGAAGCTCTCACCCACAAGCACAGCGCATGCGTGGGAAAAAGACAGTTGAAGAGAGAGAGAGAGACCAGCTTCAGTTATCTTTTTCCATGGACTTGTGTTTGTCTGCGTCTGTGACTGTGTGTGTACGGGAGTTGTCGCCTATTAATGATCTCTGGCCAAACTTAACAAACTATTTTGACAATTTTTAAGCTTTCTAACATAATTTCCATTCATTTTAGACTCGGGAGAGTATCGCTTTGGTAGTTGTTGGCATCACCAAAACATTGTTG
Organism: Drosophila lini; assembly: GCA_018905715.1. Classification (NCBI taxonomy): domain Eukaryota; kingdom Metazoa; phylum Arthropoda; class Insecta; order Diptera; family Drosophilidae; genus Drosophila; species Drosophila lini. The sequence goes on along the minus strand of JAEIIL010024828.1, from coordinate 26,526 downwards.
CCAACTGAATGGCTCGAATACTCCCACACACACACACAGAGGCAGGCACGCAAGCTCAACCAGCACACCCACACAGAGGCAGGGCTGCAGCAGAAGGCAGAAAAAGATGAATGAACAACGAGTGTGTGAGTGTGGGCTTCGGGCCTGCGTTTCTGTCGGTGTCGCTGTCGTTGTCGGTGTCAGTGTCGGTGTTTGTGCACACCCACTCGAAAAGACGGAGAGGCGAACAACAATAAAAAGTTCCAATACACAGCGCGCCCAGTTAAATAGTCAAATATGTAGTTTTGATAGCCAACTATCTAACCACCAACAACAGTCACCTACATATGTATGTATGTATGTGCAGATGTACATAAAGGCGCACATATTTGCATAACTGCCGTGTCGCGTGGTCACGATGTCCCGCTTACCGTTACATTATTCACATGCCAATCAATTTACAATGCAAAATAGAAACCGAATGTTATTTCCGCTGCAACAAACTATACAAGGCAAGCGGAGATTTTTTTCTGGAGGAATCATAGAGGTTCATAATATACATTTTATATTTTGCATTATTTTAATTCTGATATAGAATGAATGTATTTTTCATTCAATACTCCAAGTTTCAGAATTTAAGAGCTTCCTCTGTAAAAGCAAAGCTTCTAGAAAATGAAGGTTACCAAGGCTCCTTGAAGTAGGCAGTGAATTATTAGGTATCCAAGAGATCAAGAGATATATTCCACTTGAAAGTATCTACCAAGAATTTATTTATTACGTTAAAATTTTACGGATCTAAACTACTAAATATAGCAAACGTTCTTCAGATACAATGTAATCTCCAGACAAAATGGTACTGATACCTAAAGAAACCGTACGAAAACGTACACACACGAATGGATAAAAATAAACATTTAAGAATTTAAATGATTTTAAACTAGTAATGTTATCATTACTGCCAGAACATTTCCTGCTAATACATTACTGCTGTACTTCCTAGACGTAAATTTAATAAGACGGAAGAGAACTAAATTAATTATAAAACCTGCCTTTAGATATTTTCGGATGAAGATGAAGATACTCTTAAGATCCTAGGACGATTATCTTGTCCAAAGATCTTAAGAGCATCATTATCTTTTGCCTGAATGAAACCAACTCAACAATATGTAGCCGTCATCTTTAGGTTTCTAAAAAGTACCCTCTATGATAGTCGTGGGTGAGGGCCTGTCGCAGATCAATTCATTGTGGAAAAAGAATAAAGCTAAAGACATGAATGAAACTACAGGAACCTTGGGTGCGATGTGGATTTTTTCTCTGTTCTCGTTGCGCAGGCTTTTAGCTTTAGCTTTTGCTTTTTCCCCCAGACGTATTGCTGTAAATACTGGGGGGAAAAACGAATCGCGGGGGGAAACAACAAACGGACAAACACAAAAATGACATCATTTTCGAATAGAATTTAAAGAGCGCCAGTGGCGCGAGGCAATAATACGTGAGTAGTCGTAACAACGGCAATTATTGGACCCAGAGGCGAACAGAAAAAGAAACCGCACCGCAACGCACATGGGGGCGTTCCATTTCATTCATTAAAAGTGTCGACAGACAATGTGGAGACTTCAATTCGCCAGACGAATGACATATGACTCACGCTTCCTTCATTCATTCGCCGCCCCGGTTTGGTTTGGTTGTTCATTGAGGGAAAGAGCAGGAGAATGTCGTCTCAATTAATAAGCGGACCATGAGTTGAAGAATTGTTTTCGACCAATCAGGCGCCAATTGGAGCCAATTAATCGTGGCACGCCAATCGATCGCAGCTAGCCTGCAGCCCTGAACGCGGCTCGAAGGCCTGTAAGTGCATCGGCAACATCTCTCTATCAAAAATGATTTTATTTTAATGGTAGTTTGAAAGATAATTTTTAAGTGATGTGGAAATGCATTGGTGATCTAGCTTAACTTAAGATTAAACACTCCAGCAGCTGCTTCTCCAACCGTAAAATATGTCCCCTTGTAATAAAGCTAGATATTAATGGAACGTTTGCTAAGCTATCTAAAGCTTAATATTTTAAGTTCCAAAATTAACGCAAATGAGTAAATTTAAGTAAATGTCTCTTTGAATTCTGGTTAGTACAATCTTATACAATAGTTAAGACAAGGCTCATACTTTAGGTTCGAATTTTGACTCACCTTTCATGTCCTTCTGTCATGGTTCGTTATCAGAAAGATTCTAATATAGCAGCGTATAGTGTCGGTGTTGTTGTTGTTGGTGGCGAAATACACCATGATTAAAGCATAAAGACATTCAGAGCTGCTGCTGCACAAACTGTTTCCGAAACGAAAAGAACCAAGGACGAACGACTAGAACTAAAAAACAGCAGCAGTGTTCAAAATAATGGCTTTAAATCCTCTTCCTTCCCTCGATGATTGTGGATTATTTGTTTGTTGTTCTTATTGTTGCTGCTGTTGTTGTTGTTATCCGATTTGATGTATCTATTGGGATCCTGTTTTATTATTTGGCACAATCTTGGGGATTTGCAATAGTATGTGGAGGGGGTGGGTTTTATTCATTCACTAAAAGAGGGGGCGGGGAGAGACGACACATAAATGCATTAATTTCTTTCGATTCTAGTTTTCTCCCATTTCCCCGATTTTTCGCTGCAAAATCGAGAATCACTTTTACTTTTCCCCAAATACACAATACACAAACGGGGGCCACTTATGTGGGCGTGTAGACAAACACAGTGGAAAACTTCGCGCACACACGCACACACACTCGCACACGCAATTTTTCCAAGCAACAAAAGATGTAACAGATGAAAATTGAGCGGAGAGCCCCAATGGCTAGCTCGAATCGGGCAGTTTTGCAACTAAAGCGCCTCGCGAACTGGTTAATTGAATTTATTTATGCTTTTTGGCCTTCCGTTCGACGCGAGCCCTGCTTTTTTATTAACATAAAATTTGCAAAAGCGAAAATTCATTCATACATTTCCACCAAGGCTAGCAACGAACGCGCTCTCTGTCTCTCCTCGCTCTCTTCAGCTTGCGCAGAAAGTTTTTTGGGCGATTTCTCCATGTGTGTATATGCTGCTTGCTGTTGCTGCCTTACATATTTCATATTTACATACGCATATACATACATGCAGGCGAAAAGACTGCAACGGAGCTACATATTTTCACAGATTTTCCAGTTTTCCGATTCGTAATTTGCCTGCCGCAGCACCATTTTACAATTGTTTCTCTCGTTCTCGCTTCGTTTTAATTAATTACGCGCACGCATACACACACACGCAACACCAGGGCAGACGCAACAAAAAAAGGCGAAATTCGGATTGATTTCGTGTCCCTCGGACCCCCCACACAACGCATGTACTAGTGCATTTACTTGTGCAACTCGCGGCGCCGTCCTTCTTTTTGTTTAAACTTTTGTAATTTTTCAATAAGTAGGCCCGCCGCCTGTCGTAGGGTTGTTGATAATATAACGTGAAATCTTGCCCAAATATCGCAGTCGCGATATTTTTATTTGATATTTTTTGATGTTTTCTCCTTGGTCACTCTGAATTTCAAAGCAAATGTTTATTTACATGCTTGGGGTAGAATTCTCGTTTTTGGTAGAATTCTCATGTAGAATGTAAAATGTTCGAAGGCGAACCCGAACCTGCTTCGGAAGCCTTCGGCAGCACCTTCGGCTCCGTTGCAACCGAACCGAGAGAGAATGTGTTCGACAAACGTGTTTGAATGTGAAATTTTGTTGCCCAAATATCGAAGTCGCGATATTTTTATTTGATTTAAAGTCTGGCAACGCTGTTGCGAGCGACCAAAGTGCCAGATCGGTGCACCATCGATATATTGGTGCTGCCAGACTTTTCGTGTACGAGCGACCTAAAGGTGTGACCAGCGTGATATATTCATGCGACCTTGAGTGTGACCGGCTGGCGGCGAAGAAAAAATCCGCTCATTAAATTTTTCTTCCTTTCCCTGTTTTTGCGAGCGTTTGATGACGGAAATTTGCAAGTAGACCGCTGAAAATGGCCAAAAAGAAAAGCGAGGAGCACTCCGGTGCCGATGCGAACGACAGCGACTACCAGGAGGAGCCCAACTTTGAGGATCCGCCCAACTTTGTGGACAACATCAGCGATGAAGGTGAGAATGCCTCTGACTGCCAGCGCAGCACACGCGGAAATCTAACCTCAATGTGGGAGCGGTGTGCGAAAGTTAGCGTATATATTAATTGATTATATGTGATGCACTTGCAGATCTGCTCGGCGACATGCTGGCCCAGCGCCCCTCGGAGGCGGATGGCGTGGAGAGCGTGGTGGTGGTCGACAACATACCCAAGGTGGAGCCGGTCCGTCTGGAGAAGCTAAAGTCGGTGATAAACAAGCTCTTCTCGCACTGCGGCGACATCGTCAATGTGGTATATCCGGTGGACGAGGAGGGCAAGACCAAGGGATACGCCTTCATGGAGTACAAGCACGCTGGCCAAGCGGAGGAGGCCGTCAAGAAGCTGAACAACCATCGCCTGGACAAGAACCATACGTTTTCCGTCAACCTTTTTACCGATTTCCAGAAGTAAGTCCATTGTTTCTCACTTTAAAACCCAAGCAAAGCTAAAGCTGACGTGTTACAGGTACGAAAACATCCCGGAGAAGTGGGAGCCGCCAACAGTGCAGACATTCAAGGTGCAGAGCGACCTGTACAACTTTATCAACGATCCGGATGCCTACGACCAATACTGTGTGGCGGCCGAGACCTCGCCAAACTGCGTGCAGGTGGGCTTCTGGCAGAACGTCCTGCCCGAGCCCGCTGAGCTGGAGACGCGCGAGCGCTTCACCGACACCTTTGTCAAGTGGTCGCCGTTGGGCACCTATGTTGTGACCTTCCACAAGCCGGGCGTGGCCATTTGGGGCGGCAGCAGCTTCCAGAAAATCCAGAAGTTCCCACATCCCGGCACCCAGTTTGTGGAGTTCTCGCCCTGTGAGAACTACCTCGTAACGTACGGCCCAACGCCCACCGGCCAAAAGATCATCATCTGGGACATCCGTACCGGCGCAGAGAAGCGATCATTCGTGGCCGATGGTATGTCGGTGCTGTCCATGTTCCGCTGGTCGCACGACGACAAGTTTGTGGCGCGCATGGGCGAGAACTCGATCCACATCTACGAGACGCCGTCGTTCTACCTACTCGACCTAAAGTCAATCAAGATCCCCGGCATCCGAGGTTTCTCGTGGTCGCCCACGGACAATGTGATCGCCTATTGGGTGGAGGAGCAGAACCAGATTCCCGCCCGCGTTACGCTGATGGAGATCCCGAAGAAGCGGGAGACTCGCAACAAGAACCTGTTCCACGTGGCCGACTGCAAGCTTCACTGGCAGAAGTCCGGCGACTATCTGTGCGTCAAGGTGGATCGCTACTCCAAGCTGAAGAAGGACAAGAAGGATCTGGACGTCAAGTTCCTGGGCATGTTCTACAACTTTGAGATCTTCCACATGCGCGAGAAGGAGATCCCTGTGGATTCGGTGGAGATTCGCGAGTTGATTCTGGCCTTCGCCTGGGAGCCCATCGGCAACAAGTTCTCCATTATCCACGGCGAGCCCAACTCCTCCAACGTGAGCTTCTACGAGGTGAACAAGGGCGTAAAGCCCAGCTTGGTGAAGCGGCTGGAGAAGAAGTCCTGCACGCATCTGTTCTGGTCGCCGCGCGGCCAGTTCATCGTGATGGCCAACCTCACAATGGGCACCTTCGAGTTCGTGGACTCCACCAACGACTACATTATCAGCGCATCGCCGGATCACTTCCGCGCCTCCGAGGTCGAGTGGGACCCCACTGGACGCTACGTTGTAACCGGAGTCTCCTCATGGAAGGTGAAGGAGGACACTGGCTTCAACATGTACACGTTCCAGGGTCGCATCATCAAGCGCACCATCCTCAAGAACTTCGTGCAGTTCTTGTGGCGACCGCGTCCGCCTACCCTGCTTGGCGAGGAGAAGCAGAAGGATATCAAGAAGAACTTGAAGAAGTACTATGCCGTCTTCGAGCAGAAGGATCGCCTCCGTCTCACCCGGGCCTCCAAGGAGCTGCTCGAGAAGCGCGCCCAGCTGCGCGAGACCTTCATGGAGTACCGCACCAAGCGCATCGCTGAGTGGCAGGATCAGAAGAGTCGTCGCGTCATGCTGCGTGGGCGTAAGTATATCCTGCCACGGGATTTCATATTATTGGTCTCTCAAATGCTATATTTTCTCTTTCCGAACAGATGTGGATACCGACAACTTGGAAACTGAGGAAGTGGATGAAGAGATTGTTGAATTTTTAGTCAAGGAAGAAATTACTCTGCTGGAGTAGACGACCCCCGACTACGCTACACACCCGCTGTCATCCCCTGCCCCCCTTCGTATCCCTTGAAGCGATCCTGTCGCCTCCTACGTTTCGTGTCCGGGACGCGTCTACGCCCTGGTTAATGCCAGGGTCCTCTACACCCATTATCCAAGCCAGTAGAGCGCGTCTGCTTGCATATTCATCTCTAAGCGGATCCTTTGCCTATACATACAATACATAATCTACATTTTTAATATAAAGTAGCAGTTCCCACAAAAAAAAAACATCGCGAACAACTAATCAATATTGAATGTCTTTAATCGAACAGCGTCCTCCTTCCAGTATGACTAAAACTAGTTTTGCAATGTATTTGTATGTAAACAGCAAAAAGAAAACGAAAACAAAATATCCCTTTGGTTTTTCTGTTTTTTCTTTCCGATAAAGGATACTTGGGTTGTGTGTTTATCGATAACCAGTTGCCGTTGGCAACGTCTTTAAACGCCATAGCAAGCGTAGTTTTGTTAATTTCCGCTTTAATTTCTACGCCTAAAATACTTAATAATGGACTCGGGGTCACCAAGAAAAAGTGTAAGGAAAAAGCGCAAAACGCAGACCACCAGAAGCTATCGGAGGAGGGAGCAAGAAGTGCAAGCCTTGCTCAGGGAAACTGATAGGAAAGGCAAGGAAGAGAAAGTTGACTACGAGGCGCGTAGCTTGCAGTTCTTCCATGGCAACGATGACGACAGACGGGAGGAAGGGAACTCGCCGGTAAATGAGACGGGCGGCCAGGAAAGCGATGAGGATTCTGGCGGGGAGTTGGCCGCTGAAACTTCGGAATCGCCCACTCAAACGTTTATTCAAATCGATCTGCAGGATCCGCCGTTAGTTTGGAATCAGCTCTTCAAGCAGCGACACTATTACGACGAGAGCTTGCTCTACCGACCAAGCAATACCCTGCACTTTCAACTTCAGCAGGGTGACGTCCGGCTTAAGGATAACCAGATTCGCATGTTGAATCGCTACCAGGAGCAGGCCAAGAGTTCTTCCAACAAGCTAGGCTCCCAGCTGATAACTCAGCTGAGTGAGGTGAATCCGCCCAAGTTCATCATGGATACCACTTTGTATCGCAGCGTTTGCCACAAAGAGTTCAAGAGCGTATTTTTTGAGCCCATGCCTCCAGATGAGTTTCAGGGATTGCCCAACAGGCGCTGCTTAAAGTTGAGCCTGAAACAACTCCGATTCAGCCTGCATCCCCAACTGATGGAGGAGCACCGTCTGGCCCACCAGCTGGAGGATCTCTTCGACGTCTACATCTATCAGAGGAAACACCAGGTCTGCCGGAAACTTAGAGAGGAGCTGGAGATTGCCCGTCAGGTGGCCATTAAGCTGCTCGCCTCCGCTGGCCAGGATCAGACGTCGGAGGTAAAGCGGCAATTCAAGCTGACCCAGCAGCTGAGGCAGCGCTACTACTCGGAGTCGACGGCCGAGCGTAATCTCCTCCAGCGCCTGCTGAAGGAGTGGGCCAAGCTAAAGGAACTTCGCCGCCAGCAGCAGTTCCAGTGCACTCGCTTTCAACTGGGTCTCCGCGTAATCCATCCGCACGACTTGCAGGCATCCTATTCCGCCTGGAAAGAGAGCTTCGAAAGTGATTTAGCGGAGGTTTACCGGGAGCAACTGGAGGTCTTCTACACCCGTCAACGGCTGTGGACCGAGCAGAGGTCCCACAGCAGGAAGTCTGCCTCCCAAGCTAAGCCGCCCCGCAAGCCCCAGTTCGATCGGATCATGGCTAACTTGCGGAAAGAGTACGACAAGGCCTTCAAGGATCCCGTAGAGCCGTTTGTGGAGATCATTCGCCTGCGTGCGGATGAGGCAGCCGCCAGGATCTGTATTCCGGGCAGAGCACAGTTGCCCAAGGCCCGTAACTACTTTCTCAAGATCTTCCTGGATGGAGACTTCGTGGGCCAGACCAGAAGCTATCGCCTGGAGCCGGATCTACAGATCACCATTAACGAGTGCATGGGAGTGTTGCTGGAGAGGACTCTTCCGGAAAATCTAAATATTTGGGTGGGTACCTTGAAGTGTTTTCGGTTTTGTATCAATATCATATCTGCGTATTATATGACTCTTTTTCGATCCTTTATACTATACTATACCTTCTTAGGCGGCATTATCTATATATGATATAGATTCTATATCATATAGAAGCGGTGCATACAATTCAGCTTAAATTTAATTATGTTGGGTACACAGCACCCGGATAGTGTTAGTTCCCGTAAATCTATATAATCTATATGAAGAGCCTTTGAAACTTTACTTGTATCTAAAAGTCGATAAAAAATTTCTTCAGTTTAGTTAATTACAGTTTATAGAAAATGGAATTTAATTTATGTATTTATATCTTAGCTCTATGAGAAATCCACTCTGACGCCTAGAAGTCGTCGTTTGGCCCACATGACCACACCCTTGCTGATGAACTCCAAGGATAGTGCAGTCCACGAGAAGCTAAGTTTTCGGACAACATCCTCTGCCTCCACGCAACTGGCAGGCGATGTTTATGTGTTCTACGACTACCGCTCCGCTGAAGGTTTGGGAGGCGAGCACAACATCGATGATGTTCAAAGACTCCCGATGGCCCTGCGACAAAAGCTGATCCCTCCAAAGCTCCGCGCATTGCCAGAAGCTTCCAAGGAGTTGGTAACTCCCAGAGCTCCTTACGGAAGGATTAGACAGAGCATGCTGCCACCCTTGATCTTCCTAGAGCAGGAGCTCCAATTCTGTGACATTGAAACTCTTCTGGAGGACAGGCGGCTCCATTTGCTCCGCTCACGCCATCAACAGCGGAATCTCCATACCAAGCAGCTGCGCTTTGTGCCCGCCCTGGAGAACGAGATAACCGAGGAGGAGCCGTTGCCAGATAGCCACGGCCTGGGCCTGGGCCAACTCTTGGATCAAGGAACCTACTGGAATCCCATCGATCTGCACAAGCATCGCGGCCGAAAGTTTCTTAAGCTGCTTTACGAGGTGATCAGCAGCCAGAGTGCCAGAAGGGCGAAAACCCTACAGACCCCTATGCCCCTGCTCCTGCTGGCAGAAGATTCGGACCAGGCCACCGGATGGACGGCCCTTTGGCGTGCAATCTGCTCCATTTTCCAACAGCAACCGGAGTCTCTACCCCGAGAACCATCGGTTTGGTCTCACCCGCAGCCCATGCATGATCTATACCAGCACTATAACGTTTCGCTCCATGTAGTGAGGGCCAGTGGAATTCCAGTGCGAAGTCGCCATATCCTGAACATCAATGAGCGACGCACTAGCGCCGGTGGCGATATGAGCACCAGTCTATTCGTGACACAAAGTAAGTATCTTAACCCTGCCAGAGATTTCCAATTGTTCCGCATCCTTCTCTAGCTCTCATGTACTCCAATGTCCGACCCTTTGTGACGCTGAGCTATGGACAGCGTTTGTGCCGAAGCCGCACCGCCGAAGGCAGTAATCCCACCTGGAACGAGCAGCTGCAGCTGCAGATCCACAGCCAGTTCGGGGATCTGCGCGAGGATCTTAAAATCACTTTGTTCGACGAACTAATCGAGCAGCAGTACAGCGACGAGGCATCCGATCTGTACCAGCGCGTCCAGTGCAATTGGTTAGGCGAGTTCCGGGTGCCCATCAACACTCTTCTGGTCAGCCGAAAGGTGAGCAAACTCACCTGAATAATCCTTGAAAGTTACCCTTTGAATTTCCAGTTTGAGGGCTGCATTGAGTTGTCCATGCCAAAGGTTTTGGTGGGCTACAAGCGCCCCTTGATCGACTCCGTAACTAATATGTCCACGGATCAGTATCCCGAGTTCAAGGAGGCCGTACATCTGTGGTTCTACCTAAGCATTGAGCCGAGTAAAGGAGACCTAATGCCATTGCACTCGAGTGCCCTGGCCTGTGCCGAGATGCCGGATCTGCAGCATTATCTCGGCGAGAGGAAGTTGGAACTCTTGCAACTTCTGCCACAGCCCCAGCGCTACGTGGAACCATTGGTCTGCACGGCTCAGGGAAAGAGGGTGTGCCTAACGAGGCTACTGGACCCGATTCCCCTGCCTCCGGCGGTGGCCAGCGGAGAGAATCCCGTGGAGATTTCCTGTCGCTTCGTATCGTTGCTGAGTCAGTTGCGCTCCTACGATCCCTGTCAGGGTTTCCGCGGCGTTTGGCTGGACAATCAGACACTGTTGGACAGCACCTGGTGCTCGGTGAAGGATCTGGGTGTCCTGCTCTGCAACTATCTGCTAGCCTTGGGATTGGAGTGCTGGCTTATCCTGGGCGTGGCCTGTCCGCATGGCGAGTGCTCCTTTGTGCTCTTCCGCCAGCCAGAGACAGCCGAGCTCTTCTTAGTGTCCCCCGCAACGGGAAAGCGCTATCAACTGCAGGATGTCTATTGTCCACTGAGACGCGTCTTCTGTTTAGTGGGAAAACACAATGTAAGTTGAAGATATCTTGAATCCTTAAGTTATATTTTATAACTTTAATTATTTTCAGATGTACTTTAATATTCAAACGGAAACCCGCGTCAGCATGACAAACTTCAACCTGCAGGACGGCTCCTGCTGGTTTCCCCTCTTCAGCCGTCGCGTTCCTGCCCCCCAGAGTAGCGTCCAGAAGCTCGACTATATGTACAAGCGGAGCAACGATCTCAGCCAGCTGCAAAAGCACATCGAGCGGAAGATTATGAAGAAGATAAGTACGTGGCGCAGCACAAGGAAGACCGTCTGGAATCGGTGGGTACTTCCCATAGATGAAGGGGATTAAAGATTACAAACTTGAATATTTGTATTAAATTCTTTTTATCCCTTTAGAGCCTTTCAGCCGCGTCTACAGGAAATCCTAAGCGACATGGAAAGCCTGGCCACCTTTTCCCGAGGCCGTTATGATGAGCCCGTTTATAGCGAGCAGCTGGAACGAGAGTATCCCAATTACAGGGTAAGTTATTGTTTGGTTTGCTTAATAAATAAATAAATGATAAAATATAATCAATAAGCAGCTAGATTATATTGTCAAAAAACATGCTTGTAAACATGATAAAAGCCCCAAATGTGCCTTCAATCAAAGCTTAAGTATTTACTTTTATAATTGGAAAAAAAAAAAAAAAATCTTAAAATATAACAAAATATAGGTTTCAAGTGATAATATTTTACTGTAGAGCAACGGGCAAAAAGTCTGATATAAAATGAATGGGTTTAGCTATACATTGGTGAAATGTTTATCAGCGTAATATGTTATATGACCATTGCTTATCTTTGTGACCGAATAGTTTTATTTTTTTTTTGTGACGAATTTTTGACAAAGGCTTCTCGTTTTAGTTTAAACTAAGAAAATTCTAAATATTATCAAATTTGATGTATATATGTACTTTTTCATTGACAACCCCACACAAAAATATCATTGACTCGTCACCCAATCAGTGCCCGCTCATCAATCACTATCTTCCAATCGATCACTGACCCCGCTCCCGTTCTTCTACCACACAGCTCTACGGCTTCACCCTCAACTTTGCCTATACCAATCTGGCGGCGATATCGGAACGCATACGGACGACCTGCATCCATTACAACAATGACGCCTCGGTGGAGTTTTGCGTGGCGGTACACCTGCATGCCCACGTTAACGATGTGCTCTCGGTGTGGTTGTTCCTGATGTCCATGGTACCACTATTATAAATATATATTGAAATTTAAGTAATAAGAAAAATATATAGAAGAAATCACAAAGGTTTAATTTGAAGATCTAAAATGTAACTTTTCACCTGGAAAGTCAGTTAATACAGTTGATAATATTTTTATATAGTCAGCGAAATCAAATCAACTCACTCATTTTGGGGGCTTTTCTTTATCGGTATCAGTGTGATTCATATACAACTATTTTATATTAGTATGAATATTTTATGTCTATAATAAGATATTTAGGGAATTCTAAAAATACTTGTACCTTCGTTTGGAACTTAACTCCAATAAGTCGTAAATAACAATCAAAAGTTAATACAAATGGTATTACATAAAAGATTACGAGAAAATCAAGTGCAATAACGCCTCTCCTAATCGAACCTGCTTTCCCTTTCCCAGTTCAAGCACGTGGGGGGGACAGGTACAACTTCTACCGTCCAAGTACAATTGCCACCAGGTGGTGGTGTGATTCAGAACACCCGAACCCAAATCGAAATGCCAGAGGCTATCCCCCCAACCGGGAATAAGAGTCGCTTTATCAGTTTACAAATGCAGGCCCAACCGAACGGACTGATTTTTATCGCCTTCAAAAACCGGCGGCAAAAAAAGAAGAAGAAAACACTGTTGCCGCAAATATAATCTATTTAATTTGGTTTACAGCCCGAAAAATGTGTGTATATGTACTTATAGAAAAAGAGCGTGTAGTGTACGGCCCGTATTTATGATAAGCGATGACGAGGACTGGGTACGGAGGCACCAGGTGCCTCACCTCACCTGGAACGACGACGACAACGGGGTTAGTTCGCCGCGCACCCTGAAACCGACTATACGTCGCCTGATACCGCTCCCATCATAGTTTCTATACTTCAGCATGTTCGAGAAATTGGCGGAGGATTATGCGAAATGCAAGCGCTACGTGAAATGGCTGTATTTGCTTTACGAGCTGAACACACAGATCGCCATCTGTGAGCCCTGGGAGAAGGTTTTCCTCAGTGAGTACTTGTCCTCCTACGCATCCCGCACATAACCCACACACAATGTTGTCGCAATTTGTGATTGTCTTTGCTCATCGATATCTTATCTGTGCCGGTCGTTCGTTCGGTCAGTTTGCGGGTCTTAGTCATGGGCGCAGCAAAACAGTAACAGTCCTCCCGCTTTCTCTTCCACAGACGTCCTGCTCGGATGCTGCATGTCCCTCATCCTGTACGCCTCCTTCGCCTACGTGCCCGGCTACTGTTTGAGCGTCTTCCATCTCCTATGGCCCTTGGCGGGCGTGCAAAATCTCACTACTGGCTCCGTCTGCACCGCGAACATAGACGGTTTTTGTGGCAACGAGAGTGGAGCAGTCCTGTAATCTTAGTTTAGTCTTATCTATAACAATAAATAATTTTAAAACGCAACGGCCGTGACGTCTTAATCCGAGTGCCGTAGCTGTCAGCTATGTGAAGTCATTGGTGGCAGTGCTGTTCCATGAGCACAGTTTTTGTTAAAAGGTCTGGCAGCACCATTTTTTTTTTTGCTCCACTTTTCTTTTGGTCGAGTTTTCAGTTTTTTCTGATGATAATTGCAATATTCCAAAAGGGCGAGGGCTAAACACTATGCTCATCGCTTTCGCCTGTAAAAACAATGAATGGCGTGTCAAAGCCACAGGGGGAAAATGCGATGTTTTTTAGCCTAAGTGTGGCCAGTTACCGTGTTTCTCCGGTAAATTTCATCGTTATGGGCAAATCAGCAAACGGGCACACCACTTAAATTAAACAAACAAAATAATAACAAATATTGCATTAAAATTATCAATTTCTGGCCATGTCAAATGATAAGCGGACGGTATATGTGGGCGGCTTGGCGGACGAAGTCACAGAAAGGTTGCTCAACAATGCCTTTATACCGTTCGGAGATATAGCTGACATCCAGATGCCGGTAGACTACGAATCCCAGCGCCACAGAGGATTCGCCTTCATTGAGTACGAACAGGGGGAGGATGCGGCTTCCGCGATAGACAACATGGTGAGTAGGAAACCCGATAAATCGGTATATAAAACACTACATGCCATATCCCTTTCAGAACGATTCCGAGTTGTGTGGCCGCACGATCCGCGTTAACTTGGCCAAGCCCGTGCGCGTGAAGGAGGACAGTTTCAAGCCCGTTTGGGCGGACGATGACTGGTTACAGAAGCATGCCGGCGCAACACTTCAGGCCGAAGGAGACGCGGAGGCGGAGAAGGTGGAAGAAACCCCCTCCACCGGTCCGGCTGTCATAGAAAAGGCAGAGAAGCGCAACCCACAGGTGTTCTTTGACGTGCGAATTGGCGGTAACGATGCTGGTCGTATAGTGATGCTGCTAAGGGCAGATGTGGTTCCTAAGACAGCCGAGAACTTCCGACAGCTGTGCACGCACGAGCAGGGCTACGGCTACAAGGGCTGCTCCTTCCACCGCGTGATTCCGGAATTTGTAAGTGGCTAACCCAGTTGTAGCTTGGCTCCCCTGTATAAAGTAAATTATTTGTTTTTAGATGTGTCAAGGAGGCGACTTTACGAATAACAACGGCACTGGCGGTAAGTCCATCTATGGCAAAAAGTTCAACGACGAGAACTTTAACCTCAAGCACAACAGCTTCGGAACTCTGTCCATGGCCAACTCGGGAACTAACACAAACGGGTCGCAGTTCTTTATATGCACCACAAAGTGAGTCTGCCGTAGTTATCCTCGAAAATTTTCCAAATTAATCGTCTTTCCTTAAACAGAACCGACTGGTTGGACAACAAGCATGTGGTCTTTGGTCATGTCATCAGCGGCGCCGAGGTCGTACGCAAGATGGAGCGGTGTGGCACCAAAACGGGAACGCCCAACCAGAAGATCGTCATCTACGCGTGCGGTGAACTTAAATAAAGCTAGGATTCACAAAAGACTACTCTTCAACGTTCTCATTTATTGAAAAATCCACTAAGTCATAGGTAAAAGCGCACGCAGTGCACTTCGATCGGTAGCAGGGTGATCCCACCTACTGGAAGTAGGTCCTTGGCTTCCTGAACGAGAACAGCTTCCTGTTGCCCTTGTGGTGGACACGCTGGACCAGAGGGAACTTGATCTTGGAGTCGTGGAACTGCTTGACGTGCACGCGACGCGTCTTGGCGGCGGGGATCGACTCCACCTTGATGATCTGGATGGAGTGGGCACGGGCACGGTGGCGGGCGCCCATGTCGCGGTAGCACTGTGTCACGGCACCGCCGACGGTCAGGTCACGGTACTCGCGGTACATGTTGTGGGTGCCCGAGCGGGAATCGTAACGCAGCCAGATACCGAAGTTCTTGATCTTAATCGGCGACGTCTCGTACACCTGCTTGATGGAGACAATCTCGCCGGTGGTCTTCTTGAACTTCTTCAGCTGGCGCAGGAAGTACCAGAAGCGGGATTTGGCGACGATGTTGTCGGGAGCGAAGATGCGCATCTTGTAGAGCGGGGTCTGGGGCTCCTTCTCGCTGGGCAGCTTGCGGCCCACGACCTCGTACTCCTTCAACTGCAACGGAAATACATGAATTAGTGAAATTGCTCTTTGTAAACAAATGCGGCGGCAGACGGGCAAACACAAACACACGCATGGCAGTTCTGTTGGTTTCTTTTTTCTAGGTTATGTTTTCGGCGACGCATCCAAATTGTGAATTAATTTTGTGCAGCCTTCAAAGTGGCTTATACTTCCAATGCCATAACATGGAACTATGCACAACGTTATTTAAGTCAATTAGCTGGCTAATAGCGCCCATTTTCCTTGCGAATAGTGGCCATATTTTCAGTCCACGACACTTTGTTCTTAGACTTGGCTTTTTCACACAGAAATAGCTTATTTAAACTATTTGCACCTAATGCCATGCATGCGCCTGGCATCTGCCTCGCTGTTGTACACATTTGAGCCGCAAAATTCGATCATTTAAATCATTTTTTTTGCTAAATACTAACCAATCCCTTGGCTCTCATGTTGGACGTTCACGCGAAAAGGAAACGGAAAGAGCTTGTCAAATCGAAAAATCGAACACCTCGACTCAGGGCTGGCAAAAACGATATCGATAGCCAAACGCACGAAATAGTAATTAAGGAAATTGTGTAAATATAGCCAGGTACAAGGCGATTATTCACATTATCACGAACAATGAAGTACAATAATTCCAATTACTACGTTTAATTAAAAAACTAAAACAATTTAACACCTACTTCTGGCTATCGATATATCAACACTGAACCGCGATGCGACAGGGTTGCATTTTTGGCAGTCACACCAGCACGCTGCGCAAGCTATCGAAACGACGCCCATCCCTAGCTTCTGCGCGTGTTTCAATGGCTGTAAAAGCGAAAAATATTGCTAAAAAGTTGTTTTTCTCACGTAATTCGAGCGTTCTCGCCTGCAATTTTTCGCAATTCGCGGGCCACATACAATACTTAAAGTGTTGCACGCAATCCGCAGTGGGAAGGAACGCGAACAAAGTGAGCAGAATATAAAATGCGAAGCGTGGACGGCGACGTGCAAAAAGAAGAAAATTTTATTCCTCGTTACCGAGACGCGCAAAAAGGCGAAAAGTCGGGATTGCGCTAGAGAATTATTCACTATTGTGAAATAATATTGCGCAACTTGTGGAGAGTCCTGGTGTGTTATTAAACAATTGAAACCAGGCGCAAATTGTATAAGCACAGCGCCCGTCTGGGGCGCGCAGGGACGAGCACTCTGAGGAGGGGTGGGGGTGCCGTTCTTGTTCAGTCTCGGCCAATCCGCTGGGCAAATCTCTCGGTTTCGGTCTCTTGGTTCAGTTGTGCAGCGAACTTCCGTGAAATCGGTTGTTGTTTTGGTGCGGTACGTTCTCTTTGCGGTTTGCGCGCGTAAAATCATCTCCTTTGCCCGTCTCTCTCGCCGCCGTTTCTCTCTCTGTTCCCGCTCTTGCTCGTCTCTCACCCGCGCTTTGTGGGAAAATTCTACCTAAGCACGGTACAGCAAAATCAACAAGCGAAAAAAAAAAAAAACGGCAACAGCAGCAGCAAGAGCAACAACAAAAAGTCACAGGAGGAGAGGAGCAGGTAAATAAACGTGCATAATTGCTGTACATGTGATTGTAGTATCATTCCAAGAATATTTTAAGTAAATTCGTTTATTTTTAGCGAAAAGTGGCTCTCGCTTTTCGGTTTTCTACCACTTATTTTGGTATTTTCAATTATTTTGCTTTGCTATTTTGCTTTTGTGTCAGGGCTGCACACTCAGAATGACCGGTGACTTTTTCACTTCTGCAATTGCAATGTTTATGCAGTAAAAATATATATATTATCAAACAGCGGAATCTCGTATTTAGAGCCGCATAAACGCATATTTATGGCCATCATCATGGATATGGCTGTCAATCCTAATATCTCATTTTATAAAATAATTTTCATTTCCCTTTCAGTTGTGCTAAGAACGCTACGAATTCACAGAGAGAAAGAGCGAGAACCGGAACGGATTCAACGCAAACGGCATGCAAAGGTAATAAACTATAAAGATTTCGCCTCTCAAAGTGCGTTTAATCGATTAACGCTCTGTTTGTTTTTTCTACAATCTGTTTTTAGCGTGTGAATGCAGAAAATATGATGGAAGCATTGGATCAGCAACAAACCAAGCTAACGTCTACAAAAGATGCTGGAGACGCGGGAACAGGAGCAGAAGTCGGAGCTGGAGCTGGAGCGGGAACTGTCTGTAGCGAGGAAGATGACTTCGAGGACCCTCATCCTGCGCTGGGCTTGGCGGAAGAGAAGACCGCAAACGACAACAACAACGCCGCTGCTGATGGAAAGCGGAAAAAGAGCGCAGATGACGTGATAGACTTTACCCTGGCAAATGGCCAAAGCAGCAGCGATAGACGAGAGTCAAGAGATAGGGCGGAGGATGACGCCGAAGCATCCGTTACGGAAGAGGCATTACAGGAATCTCCTGTCCATTTTGAGGAAGATAACGATCCTAAGAGCAAAACCGTAGCATCTTCCGGTGAAGCATACCCCGAGTCTGAGGAAACAGAGCAGGTCGATGATGTCCAAGACGAGCTCCCAGAAAACACAGCAATTTCTATAGAGGATGAAAGCTTGGCGCATGATAAATCAAAGGCCGAAGTGACTCCCCCGCCTGTTATAGATCTGGAATCGGACTCTGATAGTGGAGCTGAAGAGGAGTTTCTGTCCTTTAAAGATCCGAAAAGCCCAGTTCCAGAGAGTGACGAAGAAGGGGAAAAGAAGGAGGAAGAGCAGGAAGAGTCTCAGCCCTCCAATGAAGTTCCAGTTGGTGATCGGGTCTCGGCAGCAGACCAAGACATGGATTTAGTTCAAGAAAAAACACCGCAACCCACACGAGAATTTATGCTGGAGGAATCGGACACTGTGGACTCTCCCTCGTTGACCATGGATCTGGATAACATAGATGTTCCAAGCAGTGAAAATGGGGATGCGCATCCCCATATCGAAGCCATTAAGCTTGAGTCAGATTCTGAAGAGGAGCATCCGGGGGAGAGCGCCAAGTCAAAGGGTACTGCACCTACTGCCGCTGATGTCCCGCCAATCAAGCTGAACGGAGCCCATCAGTCTGCGATAGAGGGACATAAGGATGAAGAAACTGAGGATGCGGAGGAGCTTCAGCAGGAAGGAGGTGACGTGGAGAAAGAGGAGCCCCAGCAAATGTCTGTGATAACAAACCACACTGGCACCAACGTTGATGCTAAGCGGACAGCCGCTTCGCCGGAGCTGTCCCTCTCTCGGGTCCTACCCATTCGTAGGAGCCGCAGTAGGAGCACCAGCTGCGGGAGCAGCACTATTAGCTCCGCTTCGCAGCCCCAGTTGATTATTGATCATCCGGAAACTGATCAAAGTGCCAGGGTGCCGACGCTGAAGCTTTCCATGAAGCGCAGGCGCAGCAAAAGTTCCTCCGTCAGCCAGCCCGACCAGCAGCAGCAGCAGGACCAGCCAGAGCAGCAGCAGCCGAAGGACGAATCAGACGGCTCGTCCTCGCTGCTCCTGCAACGCCTCCAGGGAAATCCCAATGCGGGTCCATCGGTCACAACCGCGGACAGCCAATTCCTTAACTGTGCCAAGTGCAATCTGCAGTTTGAGTTCGAGAGTTTTCAGCAGCTAAATGAGCATCAGGCTCAGTGCCAAGGCTTTGCCAGTAGCGTTAGCACGGGCAGCTCCACGTTGCCCTTGAACAAGGAGAGGTATTTCCGGTGTAGACAGTGCAGCAGTGTCTTTCAGTGCTGGAACTTCTTCAAGCACATGCGGGATGCGCACCAGCTTTACTTCTGCTTGTACTGCTCACACGTGTTTCACGTTGCCGAGAAACTGTCGCTGCATCTAGAGAACAAACACGATATCGACCAGCGCCATTTCGCCAAGGAAGCGTGGATGCTGCAGCGGGAACAGAGAGATCGGGCCTCACATTTCATCTGTTGCTCCTGCCAGTCAACTTTCCTCGAGGGCACTGAGTTCGAGACCCACGATTGCTCGCAGTTCATGCAGCCGTGCACTCTGTGTGGCCAAAAAGGCGGCCATGCGGTCGGCTGTCGGAATAATAAACGAAAGCCGGCCAAAAGGCGCAGAAGGATGCGAAAGCCTCCGGAACCGACTGCTCCGCCACTTGTGCAGGACCACATTGTCCAGCCGGCGCCCACAGAGATGGAACTGGTGCAGTTCCAACCGCAACCTCAGCAATTTAACCCTGCGGAGAACAGTAAGTTGTATGTTACCTTTTACTAAGCCACATTTCTTCATCATTATGCTATTTTTGCAGTTCCAGCGCCCGGGCCATTCGCAGAGCCTCCAGCACCTTCCAGTCCTAAATTGGTGGTGCCCAAGATTATGTTGCGGGTACCTAAGGAGTTTCAAAAGTCTGTGGACGCTGCTCTAAGCAGCACCGACACGGAAGAGGAGGAGATGGACGTTTCGCAGCCGGCTGAGGAAACGGCGCCACTGCCGGCCGATGATGTGCCGACGGAAGCAGCAGTCCCCGAGGATTTGCCAACGGAAGCAACACCAACGGGACCATCTCCAATATTCAGCTTTGATGACTCGCCTGCGGCTAAGCTGAACCGCGTTTTGGCCGAATTAGAGCGCACCAAGCTGGACATTGAGCGTACCAAGGCGGATATTATAACAAAGAAGCAAGCCAAGGTTATTATGGCCCAAGCCGAGGAGAATATGATGGCCCAGCCGGATGACGTTCACCTTCAGGAGCAACAGCCGCAGCCGGACGAGCAGCGTCGGTGGTCGCTGACGCCGCCTGCATCTCCCCACAACAACACCAACAACCATAACAACCACATGAATCTGCCCCAGCCACCGCCGCCAGCTTTGATCACTGATTTTCACGATCAGCCCGATGCAGAGCGTCGAAACAGCCTCGGCAGTGATTGCATGGACATAGATGACACCTTGAATGGTCCGGATTTCGCGGATAATAGGGAACAACAAGTGGAGAGGGCACAGGAATCGCTGATACGACCTCAAAGTTCTCAGGAGAATCAGACGATACCACATTTTCAGCCATCTCTGCCTCCTCCCCCTCCTCCTCCTCCGGCCGATGGCATAATGGTTGCTGGAGTTGAGACGCCAACGGTTGATCTGCAATTGAATCGGCCGTTGGACCGATTTTCAATGGTGGACTTTGTGCGCTTGTGCATAAACGCGGTGTTTTCCGTGTGTCAGTACTGCAACCATGCGCGGCGGATCGCGGTAAACGGAAAGCAGCTAGTGCTGCACTTGATCAGCCAGCATCGCTTTACGGCGACAGTTGACAGCATTACAGCCGAGGAGCTGTATGCAGAGACGATTGTGGCCCGGCTTAAGAGTTTCCTGCCCCAACTCGAGCAAGAGTATCTGAACGCGGCCAGTTTCTGCAGTTTGGAGAAGAGCACGTATGTGGTGGAGGACTTCAACGAGCGAATCTTTGAGTGCTTCACCTGCCGGTTTATAACCTTCACGCACAAGGAGCTGTACACGCACAACCGGAGGCTGCACATGAAGTCGAACATAACGTGCGTCATGTGCCAAATGAACTTCTACAGCTATAGCGAGATCCTGTGCCACATCTGTCCCGGTGCAGTGGGCGGCAGTATCTATGACCTAAAGTTTCGATGCTGTCTCTGCGATGTGTCGCCCCTGCCCTCCGCCTTTCGCCTGATGGTGCATTTGAGGAAGCAGCACCAGGCGTGCGACATCTGCCTGGAGGATTGCCAGAATCAGTCGAAGCTATCCGCCCACGTGTGGAAGCATAAGCTGTTGCATTTGTGCTATCGCTGTGGCATCGCCTACCGGAACAAGCAGGACATCTCGAAGCATCTGTTCTGGAAGCACGGTACCGAGAGTGCCAGCTGCAAGAAGTGCTTACAAAAGCGCTGGCGCCATGTCTATCACTTTTGCGTGCCGCCAGTGCAGTTTCCGTGCGAGCAGTGCGGCTTCAATTTCAGCAAGGCCATTTACCTAGAGGTCCACGAGCGGATGCACTCGGGCGACTTCCGCTATGCCTGCGCCGAGGAGGGCTGCGAGGAGAAATTTGTGTCGCGCAAGCTGCTCCTGAATCATGCCAGCAGTCATGTGGTAAAGGAACTACCACATGAAGCTCTGATGGCGCCGACGGATGAAGCTTTCACGGGCGGCCAAAAGCTGGAGGAGATGATAAAAAAGGAGTCTAAAGAAGAGGGCGTGGAACTGCAGGATGGAAAGCCGGCTGAACATTTGGCTGACGGCGAAAAGAAGGATTCGGACAAGAAGGAGGACTCCGAAAACAACAAGGAGTCGGTGAAAGGGTCAACTGACAGCAAGTCGGAGAATCGCAAAAGGCGCAAGAAATCCAAACGAAGCAAGGAATCCCTCGAGGACCTCAATCTAATCGCACCCAATCTCTCGGAATCGGACAGCAGCGATGACAGTGACTCGGATGCTCCGCGAAGCAGCCATCAAGAGCAGCCAGCAACGCTGCCGATGCGATCTTCTGTGGATGACCTAGACATGCCCAAGGTGATGCTGTCACCATCCTCTGAAAGCGACGCCGACGAGCCGATGGATGGCAAGCCCAAACTGGAGGACAAGGAGCAACCAGCTGTTGAACAACTTCAAAAAGAAGAAATAGAAGAGCAGAATGGATCTAAGGCCGAAGGAGAAGGGGACTCCAAAAAGGAAGATGAAGAGGAAATGGATGTCTCCATTTGGAAAAATCTCCTGCAAAATCAAGCAGTCGCTCCCGAAGAGCCGGCACCAGTTAAGGAAGAAGAAATCGCCACCAAGATTCTTGATCAGCCACCTGCCAAGATCCATGTGGCTTGGTCGGATCACGATTACTGCAAGCTGCACCGTACTCCTCCCCCCTCGCCCGTCAAGCAGAAGTCCACTCCGAAGTCCGCTAGCAAAAGGCCTGGCGGTGGAAATGCTTCCAGCGATAGCGACTCTTCGAGCTGCTCCAGCTCTTCGGACTCGGATTCTTCGAGCTGCTCCTGCGGCACCAATTGCAGCTGCAGTTCCAGCAACAGCAGCAGCTCCAGCGAAGACTCTGACGATTCTGATAGCTCTAATAATGTTACAGGCTCACCGCAGAAGCGTGCTCGCAAAAAGTCGCTGAAGCACAAGAAAGGCGGCGAGTCGCTTACGCGAGCTCAGCAAACTGAGCGAGGTCACGAGGACTTGGATATCAATGTGACGGCCTTGAATGAGGATAATCAAGCCCCTGCTCCGCCATCACCGCAGCCGCCGATGTATAATGAGTCCGACTTCGATACTGCTTTCTCGGAAACGGATGAAGAGTTCTACGACCCGCATCCCCAGAAGCTGGCCAACGAGCTGCTGACGCAGAAGCGCGAGGCTCTCCTTGCGGAGCATGCGCCATTGGTGCCAAGCAACAATTACGATATTGTGGAGAACAGTCGCCCTTCGACCCCATCACTTCCGGAGGAGGCGCTCGCGTTTGCCGATAAGCGCGAACGGGTGAGGAATAAGAAAAAGAAGAGAGAACGAAAGTCTACATGCAAGTCGGGCAAGATGCCGCCGATGGTCGCCAGTACGCCGCTGCCCATGGACGCGATGCCGGGAGTTTCTGCAATGATGTCGTCGATGACCGGAATGGTGGCGCCTTTGGAGCCACCTACTCCATTGCCGGTTCACCAGCAGGAGTCCCCTCTGTTTCCCGTTACTCCCCTTACTCATCGCCATCTACAACCCTCGGTCACGCCGAGGAGTGAGGGCAGCAGTTGCTCGGACGCCGATGGCCAACTGAAGCGCTCCAAGCGCCAGCGAAGACCCAACAAGTTCTACGGCTACACGAGCGACGATGAGAACATGAGCACCATATTGGCGCCGCCGTTACAGGTTGGGATGCAGCTGATTAAGCCCCAGCCCCCGCCACAGTTGACCTGGGCCAAGGAGGATCTACCCACGCCGCCCAAACAACGCAGCAGAAATAACAACAACAGTAGCCATCATCACTCTCACTCCCATAGCAATGGCGGAACCCCGCTGGCAGGATCCTCCCGGAAGAGAACCAAGCAGCGCGCACTGCTGGGCGCTGGCGGATCTCGATCCGCGAAACGCCACAAGCCGGATCGAGAGGATAACTTACCACCCATTCCAACCCTCAAGATCCGTCCTAGTTTGCTGCCCACAGCTCCGCCAACGGACAGCAGTGAGAGCAGCTCAGAGGATGAGGAAGTCGAGGTCAATGTGACCAGTTTGATGCCAAACCCGCAACCAGCACCGCCATCCGCTGGCTTGCTAGCGCCACCAGTTGTGGCGTTGCCAGTACAGCCACCGCCACCGCCGCCACCAGCGGCCACGGCCTTCAATCAACCCATTCCGCCTGCCCTGCTTCCCAATCCTGGATTCGCCACGCTGCAGTACTTCAAGGCCAACAACATCCGGTACCCCATTCGACCACCAGCCGGAGCACGTCTTGCCCGCGAAGGTGAATCGGTGTACTGTTACTGTCGCTGCCCCTACGACGAGGTGTCCGAGATGATTGCCTGCGACGGAGACAACTGTCTGATCGAGTGGTTCCACTTTGAGTGCGTGGGCATAATGGTGGCGCCACAGGGCAAATGGTTCTGTGCCGAATGCAGGCCGAAGTACTCCGAGGGCTCTTACCAGGGCGCGAACCCTCAGTGAAGCTGCGGCGGGCTGGGTCTAACGACATCCTTGTTTCCTCCTTGCAACAGCCACAAATTATAATTTACTATAACTACAACAAAACCCACTACAGAATGGATTACGCTTATTAATTGATAAAACAACATGTAGTCGCTTCTTCCCGGTAATCAGCTGGGAACAAGATATATCTAAAACTACTACAAAAAAAATAAATAAACCCTCTATATATATTTATATATTACGTATAAGTAAAGATCGAAGAAGATTATTGTGTAAACCCAGGCTCAAAGATGCTCTCCGCGGAGGGAGCCTAAGCTAAGCTAATGCTAATTCAGATATCTGCAACAAGCTTATATATAAATAAATATATATATATATATATCTACTTGGATAAGTACTAAATTTGTACATAAATATAGAGATGTGTAAAATAGCTAGAGTACGCAAGAGATCCCATAAAACACCTAGGCAATAAGGGCCTTCACTTATACATAGCAGTCCCCAAACTTAGTTCTTAACTAAATCTACATATAAAATTATACATGACTATGATTAGATACAAAAACCACAATCGAAAATTAAATGCAAATCTCTGAATGCAATCGATTATGAGAGAAATAAACAACACGCATCAATGTGAGAGACGTATACAAAAGCCACTATCGAAACTAATTGTCGTAATTTGTTTGGTCACTCCAAGGAAGGGGCTAATATTGGTTCATCAATCCATATGGTAATCAACAAGGCTATATGACTGGGCTTGTTAACAAGAAGAGACTGATTAGTACCTAAATCTGGTTGACTATAAATTTGAACTACTTGTGAGAAGGAATTTTATTCATCTTCCAATCTTAGGGGATTCATTGGATTCTAGTAGAATCATTCTACATTATACATTTGTAGTTGGGGATGGAAACTAATTGAAAATCGGTCTAATGGTTGTTAAAAAAATTGATAATTTATTTAATAAACTCTTGAAGGTTTAATTTCCGAGTTACTTTTAAAATTAAATTAAACATTTCACTTAGAAAATTAAATATTTTACAAATTTTGAAATAACTACTTGATTTTTAAAGCTCAAAAATATACTAAAGCATTTCTTGTTTCATAAAGTATACATTCATCTAATGGTAATTCGTAAATATTCCCAAGAAAAGTCCTTGATGTTTTCGGAAACTTCAAGAACTCTTCCTCAAGCATATGCGTTTCGGGGAACTCCCTTAATAAATCTCAAATAACTGTGAACAATGGGTTAACCCAGCCGTGGCTCAATATCCTGAAAAAGGAATTCCAGGTTCCCGACTCTGATTATGCCAAAGTAAATGCAAATAAGCCACGACAAGCCAGAGCCAGCGAGCCAGCCAATGTTGTTGTAGTTGCGCACGATGAATGGGCACGAATGGCGCCAGGGTCAGTGGTGGGGTCATCCGGACAACCAACCAACCATCCACCCAACCATGTTTGTTTACCAACAGCACGTTGATTTAATTGCTATTATGGCCAGGAGTCTCACCAGCGACTCGCAGCGAGAGCTGCCTTTGGCGAGTGGAATCAACAACCACAACAATGTCCAATTACAGGTGGTGCCGGGCGGGGGTGGCGGCCACTGGGCAGCAGTCAGTGGTCGGTCGGTGGTGTGCGTGCGTAGAAATTACCATAAATCTGATGGCTGGAATAAAAAAGGCTACTCTGGTGAACTTGGCCAGCCAGTTCGTGTTGAGTTTTTGCGGCGCGAGGTTATCCGGAAGAGCGGAAAGGCACACACTTTTCAATATTAACCCGACCTGCGTGTCACCGTAGTGAGTCGCGTCGCACATTGCCATGTCCACGGGACATCCCAGCGCCGAGCAAACAAGAGCCCACTTATCCTGCCTAGCTGGTCGCATCTAGGCGGTGGCCATGGTTCGTCGGGCCTCCAGTGTTCCGCATCTGAACAGCAGCGGCGGGAGCAGTGCGGACAGCGCCGGCACGTCGGGCAGCCGACGGGGTCGGGGGCCCGTTGCCGGTTCTCGTGCTAGCCGGAAGGCGCCCTCGTCCACCGGCCAGGCCCAGCGTCAGGGCTCAGGGAGCAGCAGCAGTGTGCCCCGATCCCGTAGCCTGACCAACGGCATGCGTCGTCTCAGTCCGCAGAAGGGAACGGGCAGCAGCGGAGGCATCGGCAGCGGCGGAGGAGGTAGTTCCCGGAATACGCCTTATTTTCTACGTTCACGCGAGAATGAGTAAGTGTGGGATAAGGATTGCGATGCTTCCCACCGTAATCAATAGGTGATAACTTGAGGACAGTGAAACCTGCTAAAAATATTGTTAGGCCAAGACTCAAGTAACGTCAAAAAGGTTTGACCAGGAGTGCAATAGAACAAGCTTTGGTCTTCAGACACATTTTTAATTGAGTTTTTAAATTTATAAATGAAA
>JAEIIL010024824.1:0-11771 GCA_018905715.1 Drosophila lini | reverse complement strand
GTTTGACAGTTACAGTTTTGCATTCCCAGCTTTACATTTTATCTACATCTACCAATCGTTCCTATGGCAGCTATAAGATATAGTCGTCGATTTTCATAAAATTAAAACCGAAATTCTAAAATATTATATATTGGCTATATCCCAAAAATGATGCAAAAATGTTCAATAACAGCCAAGCTATAATTTTTTTTCTAAAAATTTATCGAACATTTGTATGGCAGCTATATGATATAGTCGTCCGATCCGGCTTGTTCCGACATATATAGCAGTGAGAGTATATAGAAGACTATATGCAAAGTTTAATTCAGATAGCCTTAAAACTAAGGGACTAGTTTGCGTAGAAACTGACAGACGGACATGGCTAGATTGGCCTCGGCCGTTGATGCTGATCATGATATATTCATATACGTTATACATTATTTGGTCGGAAATGTCTCCTTCACTGCGTTGCAAACTTCTGACTGAATACCCTGGAAGGGTACAAAAACAACGAAGTACTTGGTTTCATTAAATTGGATAAATTTATTGAAACCAAGTATTTCGTTGTTTTTAAATATGTATGTATCTGTATCTTATGTTCTTAATAAAGATTGCAACAAGCTGGAGTACGCAGTTTTGAATATGACCACAGAATGGTAAATAAAACCCTACAGATGTATGTATGTATGTACATATGTAAGTCTATGATATAGCTTTTCTTGTTGGAGAGTAACGTACATATATACATATGTATGTATGCGTCTGCTCATTTGGCTGTTCCTACCATTTAAATTAAATTACCGATTGTTGCTCCTTTACCTAACTGTTAAACAGCCTGGGTTTTCCTTTGACAACTGAATGACTGAAATAATGAAAATCGGGACAGTTAGCCAATATTTTTAACTGAACACAGCTGTCCCCTTACAAACTGATTCAGTCAATCACTCATTAAGAGAACACCATCAGTTACAGAGTGGTGTTAATAGCGTTGTTCACCACCAAATTGTGCTGCAAAGCGCAGGAGTCCTAATGCTCTCCACTATTTATGCGTAACAGAGAAGCGTTCGAAGAGAAACTTATCAGTACTTTCTCTTACTTAACTCTTATCATGGTTATTCTCTTTGGCACCAAAACTTTTGTGAGAGATGGACAAGACAGAATGAATTCCAGTGGAAGGATAAGGATTGTTGTTGTTGTATGCGGCTGCTGATGCTGCCTGTTTGTTGTTTTTTTACTTGGCCACCGTTGCTGCTGCGTTGGTTAGGTGCTGCTTGGTGTTGTTGTTGTGCTGCTGCGTCGTGCAAGAACTGATTTCGCGTTGTGCTTATCATGTCATGGTTTAAATCAGTCAACTTGCTGGTAATTCAAAGAAAAGACGTACGTATACGCGTTTCGACCAAAACCATAAAAAAGTATACATAAACGTAAGATTTTTAGAACAATTAAATAAAAACGGTTCGTACATAAGTACATATGTGCGAGTATTAAATAAAAAAAAGGTTAATTTTTGGAAAAAAGTGAAGAAAGTAAGAAAAATATAGTTTGAATTTCATAGTCTTTTTGGAAGGTCAGTGTAAATGTTAATGCAGTCCTTTATGGTTCGGAAAATCGTTTAGTGTCTATATATGTACATATAACTAAAGTCATATTAATGAATATACATATCCTGCATCTATTTACCCCTTTTTTCATTTGGGCTTTTTGCCTTTGGCTATGGCTAACACTTCCCTTTTCTCTTCCACAAAGCATCCATCGCCATCATCAATTGTACCATTCTTGTTGGTACTTCTTGCTTAAGTTCTTGTGGAAGCCTAAAAGCTTTTTCTGGGTCGCCTTTACACATACAAGCATCAGGATATTTTTTTTAGGAAAGTTCTCCACCCACACCATTTGGGGTTGCGGTGGAACCATAGTGGAACTCATTTCGGAATATAAGCTTAGACAAAAACCAAACGAAGCTGAAGAAGTTCAGAGCAGCTGTTAAATAAGAGTGTTGATTTAACGGTTGGCTCCAAAATGTCTGCACCCTAGAGTGGTTCATTTATATAACCTTGCAGATCATTTTAGTCAAAAGTTTGCCACTCAGTCAGTGAAGGAGTAATTTCCGACAAAGTCTATTCTCATTAGCATATATGTACATACATATGTCGACACGGATGAGATCGGACCACTATAACATAAAGCTGACATTGTATTTTTGTTTTTATGTTCTATTTCATAAATTATATAAATTTCGGTTTTCATTTTATCCTAATCGAACGATTATATCATATAGCTATTATTTAAATGATCGGTAAATATTTAGAAAAATATAAAACTGTAAATGTATAACTGTAATTATAATTTGTATAGGCATAGCTTATTGTGTATTATATTATTATTTTTTTTGGCAAATCTTCCCAAGCTTCCCAAAGTTAGCTTATATCTAATATGAAAAATATTAAATTCAAACTTTCTTTTTCTATTTTCAGGAATTCTTTTTAAAAAGGTCAAAACAGATTTAAACCATGAATCCATTAAAAATGTGTTTGTTATGATTAAACTATATATAAAGGAATCGAGAGAAGAGTGTATCCCTTTGTAAAAATGGAAATGTCAAAAGAAATACAAATAACACTTGTGGTCTTGGTGACTTTGACCTTCAGCATAACAGTGTCGAAGCAAAAGGGGCTAAGTAACAACGGTCAGGACACAGTCTCCGTGTCCCTGCCAGGCGATATAGTTCTTGGCGGCCTCTTTCCCGTTCATGAAAAGGGCGAAGGAGCCCCTTGTGGGCCAAAAGTATACAATCGTGGAGTTCAACGTTTAGAAGCGATGCTTTATGCAATTGATCGAGTTAATAATGACTCTAATATACTTCCTGGAATCACGATAGGTGTCCATATATTAGATACTTGCTCGAGAGATACATATGCCCTCAATCAGTCCCTTCAATTTGTACGGGCTTCCCTTAACAACTTGGACACTTCTGTGTTTGAGTGTTCGGACAGATCAACTCCACAACTGAGAAAGGATGCATCGTCTGGTCCAGTTTTTGGAGTTATTGGTGGATCGTATAGTTCGGTGTCATTGCAGGTGGCCAATTTGTTGCGTTTATTTCATATTCCGCAAATATCACCGGCCTCTACTGCCAAAACCTTGTCCGATAAGTCACGTTTTGATCTGTTTGCCAGAACAGTGCCTCCAGATACATTTCAATCAGTAGCATTAGTAGATATAATTAAAAATTTCAACTGGTCGTATGTTTCTACAATACATTCAGAAGGATCTTATGGTAAGTGCACACCGTTTCTCATTTTTAAAAGCAATATACCAACTCTGCCTTCCCAAAGTTGGTTACTGATTAAGTCCTCTAAATTTTAATGTTGGTTACTCTTTTTTTAAAGTGTCTTTAATTTTCTGTTTTCAGGTGAATATGGCATCGAAGCGTTTCACAAAGAAGCCAACGAACGTCACGTTTGCATTGCGGTCGCTGAGAAAGTGCCAAGTGCAGCGGACGATAGGGTTTTCGATTCCATTCTTAGTAAACTTCAAAAGAAGCCCAATGCTCGCGGCGTTGTGCTATTCACCAGAGCAGAAGATGCTCGACGTATTTTACTAGCGGCAAAACGTGCTAATTTATCACAGCCTTTTCACTGGATCGCTAGCGACGGTTGGGGAAAGCAACAAAAATTATTGGAGGGATTGGAGGATATTGCTGAGGGCGCTATCACCGTAGAGCTGCAATCGGAAATCATTGAAGATTTCGATCATTATATGATGCAACTGACGCCGGGGACAAATCAACGAAATCCGTGGTTTGCTGAGTATTGGGAGGATACTTTTAATTGTGTCTTGGAACCCGAATCAGTATCGAATCTTAACAAATCTGCTGGCAGCAAGTCTACAGCCAAGTCAAAAACCATATGCGATGATAATTTACGGTTATCGGAGAAAGTTGGGTACGTTTTCTTTTTTATCTCTTATCATTTAATTTAATTCCGTCTTCTTATATATACTTATATATACATATGTTTTTTACTTTGAAATAATTTTTTTAGATACGAACAAGAATCAAAAACTCAATTCGTTGTGGATGCTGTATATGCATTTGCCTATGCCCTAGACAATTTGCATAATGATCGGTGCAATATCCAAAGTGATCAGACGACGGAACAACGAAAGCATCAACCACATAGTGAGTCGGTGTGGTACCGACCAATATCAACAAATAGCAAGTCCCAAGCCTGCCCTGAGATGGCCAATTACGATGGCAAGGACTTTTATAACAATTATTTACTGAACGTGTCATTTATAGGTATTATTATTTAATTTTTGACTCGATATTTCTATTAACTCACTTTTTAAAAAGATCTTGCTGGCAGCGAGGTTAAATTTGATCGACAAGGCGACGGATTGGCTAGGTATGATATTTTAAATTACCAACGGCTGGAGAACTCATCAGGATATCAATACAAGGTACAAGACGTTTCATATATTTATGAATAAGATACATATGTAAGTTAAGTTTTCCCTAACTGATATATAATTAGTTATCAATATATTTATTACTTGCGACCCGTCCCAGCTTCATTAGCGATTGCGACACGTACATTCTCAGATTTGCGAGAAGAAGATATAATAGGTCGTCTTTTTACTTATCTCTTCTGTGTGGATTTTCTAGAATGTTGATATCTGTTTCTCCTTTGCATTTTTATAACCTTGCAGGGTATTATAATTTCAGTCAGAAGTTTGCAACGCAGTGAAGAGTCATTTCCGACCCAATAAAGTATATATATTCTTAATCAACAGCCGAGTCGATTTAGCCATGTCCGTCCGTCTGACCGTTTCTACGCAAACTAGTCTCTCAGTTTTAAAGCTATCTAAATAAAACTTTGCATATAGTCTTCTGAATACTCTCACTCCAATATATGTTGAAATTAATCTTAGGATATTTTTTGGAAAGCTGACAACCCTTAAATGGTCCCTCTCAAATAGGATACCGGGTAAGGGGATTTGCAATAATGTTGAAGGTTAGAATCGAAACGATTAAAATCCTAAATCCTATTTCTAAAACCTCAAAGAATAAAATACAATTAACATTTGCAATTGACCTAATCGCATTGTTTTTTAAAATAAATAATTTTTGGTTTTGCGGATCTGAATCCAGTCGAAAAGTTTCCGAACGGTTTCGCACAGAAGACGACGAAAATCCGCAGTAACATGTGTTATAGCAGAATCGCTATATATTTTGCTCGGTAACCAGTGTGACCAAAAAATTAAGGAAAAGCCATGAAACGCCATGAAAATGAACCTTTTATGGCGTTTAAGGGTTTTCTTTGGTAACACTGGACAAATGAAATGCATTATTGTTATAGCACGATATTAGCTGATTACTCTCTTGATCTGGCAGCGCCTTTAAATGTTCGCAGGCATAATTTTCGTCGTCACAGTACCCGCAAAAACGACGAGGGAAACAGTTCTTCTTTTTCCTTTTTTTTCACAGCGTTTTTTATATGGAGTTTGGCCGCTATAATACATGTTACAGCGCATTTTCGTCGTCTCAGTACTAGGCTTTAGAGCTTTACATTTACAGCATTTGATTAAAACCGGACCGTTCCGACATATATATCAGTGAGAATAGTTAGAATGACTACTCTGCGTAGAAACGGACTGACGACTAGATCGATTCGGCTGTTAATACTGATTAAGAATATTTATAGCGTCGGAAGTAACTCGATTGGTATCGCGCCTGCAACTGCTAGTGCAGCAGGGCCGGATACCGTACGATACGCGCTCGCGATTGTAGAGCCACCTCCTATATAGGTTTTGATTGCAGGTAGTCTAAAGGATTACTGCCCAGATCTTACCCCCGTACATCATGATTGCGTGGTTTGTCTCCATTTAAAGTTTCCGCCTTGATTGTAAGGGGATGCCCCCGTTAGCCATGAGTCTGCTAAGCGCCTTTGTAGTCTCGGTCCCTCGCTTCTTCGTGTCTTGTATGTGTGCGCAGAATGTAAGTTTTGAGTCCAGTCTAACTCCTAGTTACTTTATAACCTTCTGCGTCCTCAAGTTTTATCTTTATTTTCGTCCGCCAGTTTCAGATTCCTTGAGTTCAGACAGCCAGTTTACCACCTTGGTATTTCGAGCTGTAATGACTGGGACTATTTCGTTTGCGTACCCCCCGATAGTCGTTTGCTCAGGGATATATAGGTGGAAAATTTCTTCTTAGAGAATGTTCCATAACTATGGTCCAGGTATTGATCCTTGTGCGGCTCCTGAAGTTATCTGCATACATTTCTCCCCCGCTTTTGTTTGATACAGTAGTCGTCGGTTGTCAAGATAGTTCTATATTATCCGCATTAGGTATCCTGAGATTTAAAATCGCTTTTTCAGAGCATCAATTATGTTGTAACATTTAACTCAGTTGAAACAGTTTTTAACGTCCAGAGTAGCTAGGAGCAGCTAGAGTACTACCAGTCTCAAGACGTGGTTGCCCTGTTGGCTGCTGAGCACTTGGTTTACGACTGCTTGGATTGCTCCAATTGTTGATCTGCCTGATATTACAAATTGCTGAAAGTACCTCTCAAACGGAACGGTCCTGTACAATGCACAATTGCCAGGAGTATGGACACAACAGGACACTTTACACTTCAATCAGTCTGCGTAGTCTGCCCTGCTAACAAAGAGAACCGCCATCCAAAAAAAAAACGTGGAAACCGGGGAAAATCATACCGGCAAACTATAAAGACTGTGTAGTCTTCAGGAAGCTGAATAGTCGATTGCGACGAAGGAAAGCTACTCGCCATCGTGTACCATAATTGAAAAACTACGCCAGACGTATTTTTCGCCAATTCTTCTTTCCGGCCACTAAACGAACTGGTAGTCAAAACTGACTCCAATCAAACTCAGAAAACGCTTAGCAGGTCTCAGGGCAGCCGCAGCAATATGGAAACGATGATGTTTAACATGCAACGAAGTATAAAGGAACTCCAGTCATTTATGAAAATGAACGCTTGTTCAGAACCAGAACATGTTGATTCAGTTGCTTGTGGCCCCACAGTCCAAATATTCAACGTCCAATTTACTTATATCCATTGGAATGCTTACCTCGTCTCACGGCATAAACTTGAATAGCACAATGTAAATCACATTGACGCCATTCTGCTGGTTGAAACGCACCTGACAAGCATATGTATACCACTTTCATATACCTTGTACCGCAGAGATCATCTGGATGGTAAAGCCCACGGCAGGACCGGCATCTGTATCAGAGAACGCATCAAACACAATTTTTACCAAAGGTTTGCAACAAATTACTTGCATTGCCACCTCTATAAAAGTGCAGTCAGGTAACGGCCAATTTTTCACTGCCGCTGTCTTCTGCCCACCTCGCTTTACAATCTCTGAAGGCCAACTCAAGCCAAGCATACACACTGGGGATCACGCACTTATAAATGTGAGCAAAAATTTACACTACACTTCCCCTATGTAGTAGCACTACATTTCGGCCAGCAGACCCCAGGATGACACCAGATCTAATTGATTTTGCGGTGACAAAAAACATCAACTGTTCCACTTGTTCTGGAAAAGAGGCGTATAAATGCAGCCACTAGCAAACAAAATCGGGCTCTAAAGCAAGATGCCAATAATGCAAAATAATATATTATATATTGAGAATCTTTCGCCAACCAGTACAAAACATCCCATATGGAGGGTTATCGAAGTTATAATTTTTTTTTCTAAACAGCTATATGATATAGTCGTCGATATGGCAGTGAGAGTATTAAGAAGATATGCAAAGTTCATTCATGCAGGCATGCAAGGGTATAAAAGTAACGTGAGTACCTCCGGACACTTATCCTTAAACTAATGAATTAATGATTTTTGATATCGGATATTTTTTGGACAGTTAAGAGGTACACCGAAAACAAATTTTGTTTTCGGGGGGACTCGGGAGATTTCTTCTAGACCTATAAAAGCGGAGCTGAAGGCTGATAATTTCAGTGCAAATTTCTAAGCTCAGCTCCGCTTTTAGTGTGCGCGCTCTCATACAAGTAGTCTGTTTGTTTCAGAGAGCTAATAAGCCGTCAGCCGTTAGCTCCGCTTTCCACCGCTAGTGTGCGAGCGGCCTAAGTCCTTCAAGCTCAAGACGTTTTTGTTAGATTCATTATACGGCGTTCCTTAACTCACATTGAATAGTATCTAGCCGTAATTATATATAAAACAAGCTTAAATGGTTTACTTTATATAACTACATATATAACATATAACTAAAGTCAAAACCTCTTTGGCGCTTTTTAGGTTATTGGAAAATGGTTTAATGGATTGCAGCTTAATTCTGAGACAGTTGTGTGGAACAAGGAGGCGGAACAACCAATGTCTGCTTGTTCGCTGCCATGTGAGGTTGGGATGATAAAGAAGCAACAGGTAATAGTTAATAAATTTCTTAAAATATTTACTATATTCTATTCTTACTTAGGGCGACACTTGCTGCTGGATTTGTGACAGTTGCGAGTCATACGAATATGTCTTTGATGAATTTACGTGCAAGGACTGCGGCCCCGGACTGTGGCCCTATGCTGACAAGCTATCTTGCTTTTCTCTCGATATTCAGTATATGCGGTGGAATTCGCTTTTTGCCATTATTCCCATGGCTATAGCCATCTTTGGGATTGCTGTAACATTAATAGTTATAGTTTTATTTGCAAAAAACCACGATACTCCTCTGGTCAGAGCATCGGGCAGAGAGCTAAGCTATACTCTTCTATTTGGCATACTCGTCTGTTACTGCAACACATTTGCGCTAATAGCAAAGCCCACAATTGGTTCGTGTGTACTGCAGAGATTTGGCATTGGGGTTGGGTTCTCCATCATCTATAGTGCCCTACTCACGAAAACCAATAGAATTTCAAGAATATTTCACTCGGCTTCTAAGTCAGCCCAACGCCTTAAATATATCAGTCCGCAGTCGCAGGTTATAATAACAGCATCACTGATCGGTAAGATATATATATTTATATATACCTCATATACAAGACTGTTGAGTGTGTTCAGTTAAGCGATATTCTTGTTACATTTTTCAAAAACAAATGACTCGTTTCAAAAGAAAAGCAAGAAATCAATTGGTATTTAATTAAAGTTATTTCGGAAAGGTAATAAAGGTAAAAATTAGTCTTTTCAATTTTATAGCCAACGGTCGTCTTTTTGTTTTGCACTCCTAATTGTTGTTTTTTTTCTTTAAAACAACGGGTTTTACAATTTTTAACCTATACCGTTTTGCTGCAGCGAGTGCATGTGCCTTTCTGTGTTTAACTAATTTTATTTTAACAAACTCTTTTAGTTTGGTCCCCCGTTTGTGTTGTCCCGTTTGTAGTTCAACGGCGTATTTATAGCTGCACTTAAACGGTTGTAAACTTTCCTTGCTCTTTATCTCCTAGTCAGTCTTACACTCCCGCTCTCCCGTTTTAGCGGCACTGCTTATTGTAATGCGGTCTTATGCGCTAAGTGCCTCGACTTGACGAGCCGTATCGCTGATATAATTTTCAGTAAAATTTCATGCCTGTCGTGAGGTTAAGAAGGAACAGTTATCATTCATGCAATTAAACCAGATGGGGTTTACAACGTAACTTTCAAACCGATGTGATTTACACAGACTTCAGCAAAGCTTTTCACACGGCTCATCATTCACTTCTTGTAAGGAAGCTTGACTTAATTGGGTTTCCTGGTGATTTTGAATGGAGTTTGAGTTATTTGAGTGACAGGACTCAAAAGGTTCAGTTTAAAAATGCTTTGTCCAAATTCCTCAGTGTCATATCTAACTTCCCACAAGGTAGCCACCTCGCGCTGCCTTGCAAATGAAAACGGATGACATTTGTACGTGTCACTCCGCAGTTTTCCACTTATACGCCTAATGAGTGCTCTCTGGAAAAAATTACTCTTGTTGACGATTTGGGTGTTCGCCTAGTTCCTAAGCTTTCGTTCTCTGAACATATTTCTGGCATAGTTAATAAAGCCCAGAGGCATGCTCGGTTTTATTAAAAGTTGGTCGAAGGAATTCGATTCCCCCTTATGTAACAAAGACTCTTTTTACCGCCTTTAATATTAGTGATACCCTTCCCAAACTTAAAACCTTAATACTTTTATAATTAGTTTGTAGTGTACCTTTACTAATTTTTTAAAAATGTACCCGTTCTTTTATCTTCTTTTACAAAGTTTGTATACTCTTGCTGTTTTTAATAATTATATATTTTTATTTTTATAGGTTTAGAGTTACAAGTTATGTCATACGGCAGCTATGTAATATAGTTTTTCGATTTTTATAAAATTAAAAACGAAATTCTAAAATAATGCATCTCTCAATAAAGATGAAAATTATACAATTTTTCGATCGTTTCTATGGTAGCTATATGATAGTCGTCCGATCTGGACCGTTCCGACATATATAGCAGTGCGAGGTGTCATAAGACTATCTGCAAAGATTTATTTATATGGTTTCAAAACTGAAGGACTAATTTGAGTAGAAATCGAAAGACGGATATAGCTAGATCGGCTGGGCTGTTGATGCTGATCAAGAATATATAAAATTTCTCTTTCACTTCGTTGCAAACTTCCGACTTAAGTTATAATACACTGCAAAGGTATAAAAAATATTAATATATATAATTATATTTCTCCACAGCTATACAAATATTAATCACGATGATTTGGATGGTTGTAGAGCCACCTGGAACGCGTTTTTATTATCCCGACCGCACAGAGGTGATATTAAAATGCAAAATACAGGACATGTCTTTCCTATTCTCTCAGCTCTACAATATGATTCTAATTACTATTTGCACGGTATATGCAATTAAAACAAGAAAAATTCCTGAGAATTTTAATGAATCCAAATTTATTGGATTTACCATGTACACAACATGTATAATATGGCTAGCTTTTGTGCCGATATACTTTGGCACTGGGAATTCCTATGAGGTATAAAATATAAAAAAAAAAAAATATATATATACATTTTAGACCTATAATTATTGACTTCCAGATTCAAATTACCACATTGTGCATTTCAATAAGTCTCAGCGCTTCGGTGGCCCTAGTTTGCCTATATTCACCAAAAGTCTACATTCTTGTATTTCATCCAGACAAAAATGTACGCAAGTTGACAATGAATAGCACAGTTTACAGGCGATCGGCAACAGCTGGTACTGGAGCCGGCGGAGGAGCTCAAGGCGCACCGAATAGCTCAGGATATAGTCGGACTCAGATGGGTGGAAGCAGCACCACCTTGCCCGTTCAAGGGGGTGCGGTATGTGGTGCTATGACCCCTTTAAGCGTGCAGCCTATACAACAAAATAGCCCAAAAATCAATGAAAAAGTCACAAGTCCTATCGCCGAATTCAGCAATGGCGAATATCTAGTTGAAGATGAATTTGAATGTGCAGGGTCAGTTTGCAGTGGCCGATCAAATAATTAAGACATGAGAATTGTAAGTTTCAAATTTTAAAAAGCACAAAGGATATTTTAAGGAAAAAAACAATTCTTTTGTCAAACAAGTATGCTCAGCATATCATGTATCTTTTTAAATTTAGCGTGAAATTTAAGGTTTCTGCGTTAAAAAACACAGTTTCATCTTTAGAAAATTCTGCTGTTTGTTTCATAATACAAAAATTGTTAAAGCCGTTCTTAATCGTTACATTTAAGCTTTTAAGTTTATTTATTATTTAGTTTGTTTTGTAGCATCGACCTGTTATTTGTTAGCATTCGTAATTGCAGACTTGAGGTCATAGTCGGCTTCGATTTTATAAAAATCAAAG
>JAEIIL010024813.1:0-13453 GCA_018905715.1 Drosophila lini | reverse complement strand
CAGATCAACCCGAAAATTTTCTTTTAATTCTTTTGCATTTGGTAAACAATTATGTAATCTATTTTTTTTAAATAATTATTACTTATAAATGAATTATTATTATACAAAGAAAACGGTGTAAAAGCTTTGGAAAATAAGCTAACAATTTCTACAAGTATTGATGGTTTCTAGAAAATATCAAGATTAGATAAAAATGTTGTATTTGGTCATGCTTTCCAGCGCTATTATTATTAAGTGCTTTAAATTGTTAAATTTAATTTGTAAAAAAAAAAATAGCAAAAGAGGTTAGCTTTAATCGCTACATTCAGATTTAAACTTAATTAGCGATGACACTTTTGAGCTTTAAGATTCGAACTAGTTCCGCTTGACGGCAGCGCGCGACAAAATGTCAAAAAACGTCAATGGCGAATATTGAAGCAGAAATAACGTTTGCATTTTCCGAGGACTCTCGAGGACGAGTTTAGAAAATTTGAAATCCAATATGTGCCGACAAGCTGTTTGGGACTGGCTGGTGCTGCTGACGATGGAAAAGTACGTAGGCACCTTTTTTAAGCATGGCTACGACTGCATTGCACAGTGCAAGCTCATCATCCACTCCGATCTCGTAATGCTGGGTGTGGATAATTTAAGTCACCGGAAGTTGTTGCTCCGCGGTGTCCAGCTCCTGAATAACTCACCGGAGTTCACGCGCTCGGAGCCCTGCGAGCTGCATTGTCTTTCGGAGAGGGAAGAGGAAAGCCTTTTTGAAGGGTCTACTGCCGCCAAATACTTCGAACTTTATAATCGTTTTGATAACTCACTGAAACTGGATGAAGATTCGTTACTGGAGCTCCCTAAAATGCCCTTCACTGTGGACACCAGCGGATCGCCGGATCGAGACATACTCTCTGTGACGCCCGGGCAATCTAATGGCCCAAGATTCCAGAAGACTTTTGAACTTCTTATCGATTAGATGAAAGAATGCTGTTAAAGATCTCAGGGAAATCCATTATAACTTTGTAATGTTGTTAACCAAGCATGAAGAAATCCTGTTACCCTTCGGTGGATATCTCCTTTAGAATAAATTATATTAAAAAGCATAATACTCTTAACAGAAAACTCTTAAGTTTATAAAAAAGAAATTGCCCAAAAATCTTTGTTTTTTGCCAGCCAAGCAAATCGCTATCCTTGACTTTGATTTAATTCTGTGGGCTTACTTAAATGTTATTAAAGGATTTAACAATGCGTTTAACAAATACTTGATACCCCTCATCAGATCCTGGAGGCGGGCGTCCATCGGTGAGGAGGCTATGGCTCGTTCAATGCTCGCCGTGCCCAGACTGGGAGAATGGCAATCCACGCACTCAATGGTCTTCAGCAGCACCTGAACTCTGTCCGCTAGGAGTCGCGAATTGTGGAGAGTTCCGTAGAATCGTACAACATCGCCTTCATTCAGGCGGCGGGTGAAGTTTCCAAAGTCATGGTGAGCCAGCAGGACCACATCAGTGGAAATGGGGCGGCCTAGTAGGCGACTTCCCTTGCCATTGTCCACTTTGACCAGCAACTCGTACTCGTAGCGATTCCAACGTTGCAGCGTGCAGCTGCCGCTCTGCGCCTTCAGCGTCTTGATCACTTTCCGCCACTCCTCGCACTGAGAGTCCAACTTCGGATCGCACTTGAAGTGCTGAGAGATATTCTCGCCGTGCACGCATCTCAGCAGGCGGCCCAGCCACACGGGCAGGTAGTTGGCTATGATGTCCTCTAGTACATTGGACACCCTCGAGATCTCAACCTTGGCGATGCTGCCCTCCCAAGTGACGGGCAGCCCATTCAGATGAGAGCAGCGCAGCTGGGCCTTGATCTTGTTCGGCTGCTCCCGGACCGGCTGGGCACAGAGCGAATGGAAGCGATTCCAATGCAGCGTGTCCGCCTCCGAGAGGGCGTGCAGACCCACCCTGGGCATGGCATTGAAACGGGGCGTGTCCTTGAAGCTGGATGTCATGTAGGGGAACACCAGCAAGCAGGCAGTGGTGATGGCCATAATAATCTGCAACATCGTAATGTACTTCTGGGTGGCTCGATTGAGGGCCAGGACGCAGGATAGCACTACTACCAGTCCGCAGGCGATCGCTGTGCTGCCCCAGCGCAGCTGTTCGCTGGCCAGGCCCAAGCTGTCGATGGCCATGAAGACGGGCACCAGGAGTGCCACAATCCCGAACAGCGGCAGGAACAGGACGATACCGGCCAGGCCAAGGGCTGCCCGCACCACTCCAAACATGGTGGCGCTCTGCGAGGTGGCAATGCTCACCTGTAGCCAGCTGAGCGTGACGCAGTGCGGTATGAGGTAAGTGTAGACGCCGTGCCAGCGGGATCGCTTGGCCATCATCACCAGCAGCAGGGGAATGAAGAGGTACAAGGCGGTGCGGCAGTTCAGG
Source organism: Drosophila lini (assembly GCA_018905715.1). Taxonomy (NCBI): domain Eukaryota; kingdom Metazoa; phylum Arthropoda; class Insecta; order Diptera; family Drosophilidae; genus Drosophila; species Drosophila lini. The sequence continues at coordinate 11,039 of JAEIIL010024813.1, read as the reverse complement.
CAAAACTCGATCCCATTACCGATGACGAAGGAGGAGAAGGTGGGCACGCGCAGGTCAAGGAAGCGCCAGCGGGAAGAGACCACTTCGTCCATCTCGTACGGATACTTGGCCAGCACATTTACCGCAAAGGAGACGATTACCAGCCAATCGGGAAACAAATGGGACGAGGCGTACATGGAGACGCCCATGGTGAGGAAGGTCAGGGCTCCGGACACAATAGTCAGTTCCGAGTGCGGCAGCCAGGCGTCGGTCACCAGCGGATACACAATCAGGTTGCAGATGAAGGCACAGAAGTAGTACAGGTACGGCTTCATATTGTTGCGCAGGAACCTCTGCTCGGCAATGTCCGCCTCGATGTTGTTGTCCCCATAGCTGAGGAACAGACCCGACCAGATCCGGAAGTCCACGAACTGCTGCTTGGTCTTCAGCATCTTGCACGTTGCCCAGATCATGACGCCGAGACTGAGGTAATAGCTGCCCAGCGCCAGCGTGTGGCGGGTGCTCCACCAAGAAAGCGCCATGAGCACACTGCAGCGCACACTTAGCGGGATAACGACTGGTATGGACACAATCAGGTTGAGCAGACGGTGGTAAAATAGGGTGAAGAAGACGAGCGGGTGAAAGATCATACGGTAGAAGCAGGGCACGTGGTCCAGGCTCCTTGGATCCGGCACGGACAACGTGAGGGCCTCGTTCACGCTCGGCATCTGGCCGGCACTGTAGTTCGAGGCAGCCGACACCAAGTTGGCTTCGGTGATGAAGCGGCGTCGTTCCACATTGGCCAGTCCGCTTGCTGGGGTGTCTTCAAGTGGCTCACATTCTGGCTCCTGTTCTTGCTCTCCTTCGCTGCTCGACGAGGAGCGATCATCGTCGCGTCGACGGCGCTTGCGTTGCAGGTTGTAGATGCGCCGCATCTTGCGTTCCAGCTGCTTGGGCGTGATGTGCTCGTTGCCATTTGACAGGCAGGCAAAGAGCTCCCGGGCTGCTTTTCTCGCCGCCCGCTCGCCCGGTGTCATGGCCAGGCAGCGTCGCACCTCGTCCGCGTTCTCCGCCGTGATGCCACTGCCTTCTTCGTAGCACTGCCGGAGCAGCTTGGCCGCATCCTCGTGTCCATTGTGGGCAGCACTCACCAGCCAATTGACGGCCTTCTGGCTCTGATTGCCCTTGGCAAGATTTGGTTCTGCGAAGTCCAATAAGTCCTTAGTTTCCCCAATAGCTCACAAAAGCCACTTCCACTCACCAATGGCATTCTCCAGCAGCTCCTTGGCCAGATCGTACTGCACCTGTGGACAGCCCTCTTCTGCAATGTGATGCTTCAGCTTGTTCAGCGAGGCGCGATCTGCTAGGGACAAATTTTCCATGTTCTTGACATTTTTACGGCTCCTGGCTTTCGGGCTTACCTTCCAGATTCCAACGCCTGCGCTTGGTAACACCTGTCGGCTCATTTTGCGTCCAGGTGGCCATCTATCCGGAGAACTGGTGTTTTGTTTACGAAAATCTATGAAATTCTCATTGAATTACGCATGGAGATGACAGATTAGCCATTTGCTGGCTAGATCTAGCTGGTTTCAAAAGCACAAGGCGGCTAACGGGAATTATAGCTATCGTACATGCATTGAAGGTATTTAGCTTTTTAAAAACATCATATATTTATGCTTTCGCATTCCACAATTGAATAATTAATCCATTAATACATCGTCAGTAGTCAAGGCAATACCCAGAGTTTATCCTGCATTGTGCTTTTGAAAACCGTTAGATCCAGCGTAAAAAAAATCTAAATTGGCAACACTGTCTGTGACATCGATAACATCAATCGATAGCTACATTTGCCGGTATTATCGGTGATACTGTTATCGACTGGACCATATGCCGGCGCCATCCAAAAACATTGTTTATAAGTAATTGCCAGGAAATATACTTGAAATGGACAGGGACTTGCAAAAGCATCTGTACGGCGTACCACGCGAGTCGTCTCCGGGACCCCGGATCTACGCCCTGTCGCCGAATGCGGCGGAGAGCACGCCCAAATCCTTTTTTGGCGGCAACGCCAGCAGCGCCCAACTGCATGGAAGCCTCAAGAAGACTGCATTGAATAACAGGTATTTATGGGTTTCCAAGCCCCATCAAAAGGTCACTAATCTCTGTCATTACTCTGCAGCCGGCTGTGCCTTTCGGTGCGCTCCACGCAGTCCATTCCGGGCATACGCTCCGACTACAATGTGGTGGAGAGCTTCGGCTGCCCCCTGCCAGTGGCGGTGAACGAGGCCCTGACCTTCCCCGGCTCCGGAGCCGCAACAATCACTGCGAAAGTGGCCCAGAATGGTTGGGCTTGGGTAAGAGCAATGCAACTTGGACTGGGAGAGTAACTAAAGCTCTCTTCTGTTTTAGGTTGTCCAAAGCCGGCGTCTCCTAATCTGGCAATACAAAGACCCCACCAAGTCCAACTCGCCACCCCGAGCTGGCCTGACCCCTAGGCGGACTGGCGGCCTGGCCCAGAGCCGCGAGTTGACTCTGCCCTACAGCGATCTGGGACACAAGAGTGAGCTTATAAGCGTATTCCAAACTGCTGGCCAGCAAATGGCATCCTGCATATCCGTTTCCGCCACCGGAGACGTGCGCTACTGGTCATCCATCGCCCATGACGGGAACTCTGTCGACCTCTCGATCTTGACCGGCCAAGAGTTTGTCCAGTTGCTTAATCTGCCCAACCAGAATGGCTACCTGGCCGTGACTTCTACATGCAATCTGGTGTTCCTCAAAGTGGGTCTCAGCAATGGACGCTACACACTTCATCACAAAATCATCAAGCCGGCCACGAGCTTCCTGGGTGGCTTTGGAAAGAAGTTTGCCTCCATTCTGATTGGCATGAACCCGGGAGGCGACAAGGATCAGGTGAGTGTGGGTCTATGTAGGGAAATATAAGTACTAAAGCTTGCTTTTATTAGAGTTTGGTGGGCATGTGCCTCGAGAGCAATTCCGAGAACGGGGAAACTGTTTTAGCCCTGCTCTCAGACCGCGCCGTCCAGCGATGGTGTCTGTCCAACAAGGGAAATGCCGAGCAGCTGATCTACGAAGACGCCGAAGTGGTGCGCCGAATTCGCGAGGAGTTCAAGACCAAGTTCTGGAATGTCCGTCTGCCCGCGGACAATGTGGAGATCGAACTGCACCTGCTTGATTTCCAAATGGTCAAGAGCAGGGGCTACATTCTAGCGGGAGCTGTGAACGCTGCCCATGCTCCACAAATGTGTTATGCTCTCGGTAAGAATTGGTTTAAGGTTTAAGGTTTGAGAAGCTTTAACTTAATATGTTCCCTTTTTACCAGTGGCTGTCAGTGCCCAGGCTGAGAGTATGTTTCTGGAGTCCTTCACTCCGCTAAAGATCAACAAGTTCTTTAGCCCCAAGACCGAGGAGGACTGCCTCAGCCTGCGCTTTGTGGTCGGTAGCAGTCACATCTATTTGTACACTCCGAAGGTGGTATATCCGCTGCACTTGTCCGACGACGGTGGACCTTCGGCGGAACTGGAGGCGGAGAAGATTGAGTTCCACATGCACGACGACCGCATTTTAAGTGCAGCTATCTGCAGTCACCAGCCGCTGTTCTTCAGCCGCACCCACGGACTAGTTTCCATTACGCCGGGCGACTTCGACGGCACTGAGCTGCTCAACATGAGCACCTGCAACACCCCCGATCTGTTCGCCCCCGCTTCGTTCAGTGCCAGCTTCACTGTTCCCGACCAGTCCGCTCTATCGGGCAGCACCAATAATCTGCACATGTTCGAGCTAGATCCCGAGGATATGTACAACGAACTGAGCGATGAGGTTGGCCACCTGAAGGCGGCCTTCCTGTACCACCTAAAACGTAACAACACAATGGTTAAGAGCATTGTTGGTGAGTTGCTGCGCAGCGTATTTGAACCCGATCCCAGTGGGGCGCCCGTGGATGCGCTTAAGCTGGATAGGATTGTCATTACCATCGCCGAAGACCTGGCCGAGGATCTTCCCATATCGGATCCGCGTTGGGAGGAGGTCATGGGAGATCAGGACATGCATCATCATGCCCTTGGTAGCTCGCGATCCATGCAGATAAAAACCCAACTGAGGGACAAGATCATTGCCTTCCAGCATTTCATAGCATTTTTGCATTCCAGTGGCATTTGGGAGAAGGTAAGGTATAAGTGCTCGAGGCCAGTTTTTCAATATTAATGTATTATGACTTCTAGCTCAATGCCATTCCTTGTGGCAGCAACATACTGAAGCCAACAAGCTTCATACTGTCCGATTTAAGTGAGAAGATAGTGGCTGCCCTGGCCCTACGTACCCTGCAAAACAAAATGCCCAGCCTGCTTGAGAAGGCCATTGATGCCACTGTCGCCGGATGGGGGGATAAACCCCAGGGCAGCCTAACCAACCAGGATATATTTTATGTGAAGCTAAGCAAATTTCAAAACGTGTTCGAGGCCCTCGCAGACATTGCCGACGAACGGATGGCCGGCCAAAGCCAGGCCTCCTTGTTGGTGGCCCACTCTATCAGCGACATTAACTCCATAGTCCTGGACACGCTCAGTGAGGTGCTCAGGCATCGGGAGCAGCACGCCAATAACTTTAGACTCCACAATGACAAGTTGGCCTCCCACGAGAACCTGCCTTGGACGGCCATGTCAGGCGTGGCAGGAATCCGGGACACACTAACCCGCCTCATTGACATAAGTGTGGGCTATTGCGGTCATTGCGTCAGCGAGACTGACCTGAAGCAGCAGCTGTACCAGCAGATATTCGAGCTGGTCGATTTCGTGCTGGACGGGCGAAAAAATTACCTGGAGAGCGTTCGCGACACCGAGAAGTTCAACGTCCTGCAGCAGCAGTTTGAGTCTCAGCGGCGCGAACTTATTTCGTTGCTGAGTGAGTAAATTATGCCTTAAATATAAATACAGACATTTAAATTATTTATTTTACCCACAGTCAAGGATGGCCAATATGAGTACGCCGCCAAGCTGGCAGAAAAGTATCTGGACTTCCGCAGCCTGGTGCTGATATGCGATGAGACCCAGGACAACGATCGCTTGGACGATTACACGCGCAGGTACGAGGAATACAACTTCTCGCAATTCGCCATTAACTGGCATCTGCGCCAGAATCGTCACGGTGAGGTCTTCGATCGCTTCAAGAACAACCCAACGGCGCTGGCGCAGTTCATGCGCGACCACCCGTCCTTGGGCTGGATCCAGTTGATATTCAACGGCGACTTCGAGCGGGCGGCCAAGATGCTGTACGAGCTGGCCCAATGTGAAGTTGAGTTTGTGGCGCGGAAGAAGTCCATGCTGTCGCTGGCCAAGCTGGCTGCCTTGGCGGCACCCGATTCGGATCTGACGGCCCAGGTGGAGAAGATCGATGTGGACTTGGACCTGATCGAATATCAGGCGGATTTGGGCCAAGATGTATTGCAGAACTTTGGCTTCGATACAGCGGATCAGAAGGTGCTCAAGGCGGAGGAGATTATCAACGTAAGTGCCGTCGAGTCTTGAGTAGATGACAAACCAATGACAACGTTCGATTCTCCACAGCTGATTATTGCCGAGGAAAACGATACTGCCACAGAGGTGGAGTTCCGCAAGGCCCTAGAACTTTTGACCTACGTGGAACACCCCTACGACATGAAGCACAAGATCTGGTGTGCTGCCATTAAACGCGACAACTGGACGGACTATGATGCCAACAACGGAGTGGACTACATGCACAAGTTGCTCTTTTTCAAGATCATCGAAATCTCGCAGTTGATGGGCCAGGAGGCCGAGAGCTACCTGCCTCCCCTGGAGGACTTCCTGGAGAGCTCGGAGCTGGGCGAGCTGCCGCAGCAGAAGCCGTTCCAGTATCTGCTCAAGCTGACCTACGAGTATGTGGCCGACATGTTCAAGCAGTCCGAGGATAGGGAACTTTAATCACATTGCCCGCATTTGTCAATTATTAAAGCTTACGTTAAGAGTTCAAGATGATGGCTAGTGTTCTTTGTTGCTTGTTGCTGCCTGGCATTATATTATATTATAAGCCAAGTTGCTTTGTCAGAGGCGAAAGTATCTGAAGTGTGGCGGCCAGCGGAGTGTCGGAAGCCCACCAAGTGCCGACGCAACTCTAGAGTCGCCCTGGGCCGAAGCTCTGCTAGCTGCATTTACCGCGCATCTGTTGAGCGCATCAGTTTAGCTCTGATTATGACGGACGAAACAACGCCGCTTACCGCTGCCGGCGGCTCCGGTTATGTGCTCCTGCCGCCGTATCAAGGACCTGAACACGTTTTTCCCGGTGGAGTTAATCCGCGTTCGCGTCGCAACAAGATGCGGCAGTTTCAATGCTGCATGGGTATCACATTTATGTGAGTGGGCATTTTATTAGTTTCAATATGTGGATGTTTGAGTTTTTGTGAAGTTTTAAGGCGGTGTGAATGCAGTGCCAAAGTGGTTCCTTAAGCTTCCAATACCCTTTAAGTTAAAGTGGAGCTGGAAATTAGTTCCATACATTAAAATTTTATATAACCAACTGCTACTGAAAATTGTTTACAAGTTTTCTACAAAATACAAAAATACAAAACAACATGTAAAGTGTGGTGGAAAAAAGTGTAACACATAAAAGCACAAGAAACAGACATTAACGCATGACATTTTAAAAATTGTTTCATTAACATATCCCTATCGTTTCGCTGAAATCTGTGTTTAAACAGACCGCCGCGAAAGTGTCTTCCTTATTTTGTAGCGCTCGAATTATTATTATTTTTTTTTTAGTTATCTTAAATTCGGAGAAGAGTCAAAATCAACACTTAACTTAACTTTAACATTCTTTTTTTTACTTTGAACGCTTACTAATGTAGCATTTGCGCCTAACGCTAATTTTAACAGTTAAGGGTGCAATGGTGGCTTAGTTCCAGAGAGAAATTTGTAAAACAGTGAGAAATCCGTTGGCCCTACTTCCCTCCCCTTGTTATTTAATACTCTTCCCCCATTGCAATCGTTTAGTCGTCGATCAACCGCAAAACACTAAACCACAAATTAATTTCACTTTCCTGCCGCAGAGTCATTGTAATCGCCGCTCTTTGCTTGGCCCTGGTCTTCAGCGATTCCCTTGGCGGCGCTGACGGGGGTCCCAGCTTCTTCTTTGTGGTAAATGGATCGGAAATCGAAGTGCCGCCCAACAGACCGCTGCCAGACGAGCCGGCAGCGGATTGGGCTCTAAAACAAGCTGCACTGGGTCACAGTGATGGCGCCCAGGCGGTGAGTGCTGGTATCAAGGCGCTGGGCGACCGTGAGATTCTGGAGGAGGGCCTGCAGCCGAACGAGGTGAATACGCCAGCGTTCAGGCACTATCGCTCCCTGAGCACTAACCCGGAAGCACGGAAACTGGCACGTCGTGGCTACGTGGAGAACCAGGCCACCATGGACATAGCCAGGAGGCTGAACTACACTAAGCAGCCGGGTCGCAGCAATATTGGTTGGGGACCACGGATCGTTCTGCCCGATCCCACAGTTCTGAGATTGGATTGTGACTTTAATGCCAGGTATAGACGATCCACCGGAGTGTGCAATAATAAGCAGCACCCTCGGACATACGGAGCCTCCATGGTGCCCTACCGCCGCATGGTATCTCCAGACTATGCTGATGGCATTGCCGCTCCAAGGGCCAGCCACCACGGACGCCTGCCGCCGGCTCGGCAGGTCTCCTTGAAGATCCATCGCTCCAGCTATGAGACGGACTCGAATTTCACCGTAATGCTGGCAGTTTTTGGTCAGTTCATGGACCACGATATCACGGCCACATCGCTGACCACGTCGCAGGAGGGCGAGTCCATCGACTGTTGTGTGCCCGCCACCCGCGAGCAGCATCCGGAGTGCTTTCCGGTGGAGATTCTGCCCGACGATCCTTATTACCAGCAGTATAACCTGACCTGCATGAACTTTGTAAGATCTGCTCCAGCGCCTACGGGAAGATTTGGGCCTCGGATGCAGCTGAACCAGGCCACGGCCTTTTTGGATGCTTCCGTGGTCTACGGTAACCTGGAGCAGCGACAAAATCAACTACGTAGCTTTATCAACGGCACGCTGCGAATGTATCTCACGGATGATGGCCGGGAGCTGCTACCCATCTCTTCCAATCCGACGGATGGCTGCAACCGCGTACAGATGACGCGCCAGGGCAAGTACTGCTTCGAGTCTGGCGATGATCGAGCCAACGAGAATCTGCTGCTTACCTCCATGCACCTGCTGTGGGCCAGGCACCACAACTACCTGGCCGGTAAGCTGCAGGAACAGAATCCCCACTGGGAGGACGAGCGCTTGTACCAGGAGGCGCGTAAAATACTGGGTGCTCAGATGGCTCACATTACCTACAATGAGTTCCTGCCGGTGCTCCTGGGACGCAACCTTAGCGAGGCAAAGGGCCTGTTACCGGCTAAGCACAATCTAAGTGCTCCGGACACCTATGACCCGGAGGTGGATCCAAGCATTGCAAATTGCTTCGCTGCCGCTGCCTTCAGGTTTGCACACACTCTATTGCCCGGATTGTTCAACATCTCTCGTGGCAATAGCAGTCCGGAGGCCGTGGAGCTCCACAAAATGCTCTTCAATCCGTTTTCCTTGTGGGCGGCGCATGGCATTGATCATGCGTTGATGACAGCGGCCAACACACCGGTGATGCAAGTGGATCGCTTTTTTTCTCTGGAGGTTACACAAAAGCTATTCGAGGGCACCGCTGAGGATAAACTGCCCCTTTGCGGGCTGGATCTGGTCTCTTTGAATATTCAAAGGGGGCGGGATCATGGGATTCCATCGTATCCGGTCTTCCGTCGTCACTGTCGCCTGCCAGCGGTGGACACGTGGGAACAGATGGCCCAGGCCGTGGACAACGATACCTTGAAGTCGATAAGGCAGATTTACAAGTGGGTGACTCTGATTTCCATTGATCTATAGCTAATCTAGTTCATATCGCCTAGTTCCCCGCAAGATGTGGACGTCTACACGGGGGCGCTCAGTGAGCCTCCGATGGAAGGAGCCATCTTTGGCCCACTGCTGAGTTGTATGGTGTCCGATCAGTTCCTACGCATCAAGCTGGGTGACTCCCATTGGTATGAACGAAAGATGGGGCCACAGAGGTTCACCAAAGGTGAGATTTCAATTCCAGATAGAAAGACTATTCCCTTAGCGTAGGTTTAGACCGAAGATTAATTTTATTTAAATATCTCCTTCTGTAGCTCAACTGGCGGAGATTTACAAGACCAGTTTGGCTGCCATTATTTGCCGCAATTCGGATGGGATAAAGCAGGTGCGAGAGCATGTCATGCAACGTCTGCGCGGGAAGAGTAATCCCCATGTCAACTGTCAGGATCTGGAGGGATTTCACTTTAATTTCGAGCCCTGGTCCAGCGCCCAGCATCCGCCTGAGCTGCACAGGACAAGCATGAGCAGGACCATATCTGCGGTTCGGGTGATGACAAATAGCACTGTCGAGGACAGTCCAAGAACTGCCAATGTCACTCTACATGTGGGATAATCATTTTTAAGTATGGAAAATAATCACACATGATGACTCTGCTTTCACGGTGGCGCCCCAAAATAAACTTGTTTAATGGATTGATGGAAATGTTGATACAAAATTAACTAATTCAGGACGACAGTCATGGGTGCCCGTAGTGATGACTGTGCTTTCATTATTGCGCAAAACTTAAAAACTTATGATAAATCAAAATAAATGCTGATAAAAAAGTAAGTGATTTTTCCCTAATTCAAAGTAAACAGACGATTGAGAACGCTATCATAACCTGTTACTAATTTAATAAAATACATTATAAAATTTTTCACATACCCAATGCATTTTATTAGTTAAAATCAAGAAAGTATATCTTTTAACGAGCCTTGACATTTATGCCTAACTAAAACGGTGACGTTATATTGATAACGAATATTATGAAGATAATAATTTCAGCATGGTCAAGGTTGGGTACATTTTTTTATAACGAACGAATAGATATTGTTTAGTGTTCACACTGCTTATCTTTAAACATAGCCGCCACTTAAAAATCATGTAAATGAAAAGTAACATTAATCCCATACTTGCTTTCGGAAGTAGCTACTAGCTATATCCGGAAGCATTTATAAAAGTTTCCCACGCCTGTGGGAAACTGGGTTTCCGTCGTAGTACCGGCACTTGACTGGAAACCGCTTATTAATTATATAACGCAATATTAAACAAATAAGAGAGTACCAGATTCTTGGACATATACGAGATTTTTATTGTGTTTACAATGTTAGATCAAAACAAATTAGTTTGAATTAAGAGTTTTAAAGAGCTTAAAACAAGTTACCCTGGTAACAAAGCAAAATATTTGCAAGTCTCTTAGCTTATTTCACAACTCGTTCCTATCTATAATGTCATACTACAATAGATAATTTGAAGAGAATACTGATTCAGTAGCTAGGAATATCAGCCTTCATTATCGGAAGAGAATAGTGCCGAATAAGAGAGGGCGTACTGTGCCCTATAAAAAGGAAGCGCAGCTCTTCGGTGGCCAGTACAATATTAACTGTGTTCGAGTTACTTTTTTCAAAGAATTTCCCATCGACGCTGATCATGTTTTCGTTAGTTTTGCTGGCCGTGTCCCTATTGACATTGGCATGGTTTTATATTAAGAACCATTACGAGTTCTGGGAGCGCCGTGGCTTTCCAGTGGAGAAGGGCTCCGGCCTTCCGTTCGGTTGTTTGGACAGCGTCTGGAGGCAAGAAAAAAGTATGGGTCTTGCCATCCACGATATCTACCTGAAGAGCAAGGAGCGTTTTGTGGGCATCTATTTGCTCTTCCGTCCGGGTGTCTTGGTACGCGACGCCGCCCTGGCCCGTCGTATTCTGGCCCAGGATTTCGCCAGCTTCCACGATCGCGGAGTGTATGTGGACGAGGATAAAGATCCGCTGTCGGCCAGCATTTTCGCACTGCGAGGACAGAGCTGGCGCTCCATGCGACACATGCTGTCGCCTTGCTTCACCTCCGGCAAGTTGAAGGCCATGTT
>JAEIIL010024811.1:0-15796 GCA_018905715.1 Drosophila lini | reverse complement strand
TAAGTATGCAGATTTATAAACCTTATAAAAACTAATATAAAAACGCTTTCCGAATGGAATTCAGTACATTTTTAAGGCAGTTATAGATTTTTGGAATCTAGACATTTTCAGTGCAAATCCAGCAATTCCTGGATTTCATGTGACAGCCGAACAGAATCACTCAAATTACGATATTTCTCAGAGCTTTCGCTCTCCTGCTCTTCCTGGTCGTCGCTCTCCTGCTCTTTGTTCGCTAGTTACGATCTTCGGGGATTAAGAGAGCCGGAATGAGTGCAAACCATTATTTGCACTCAAACTACGATATTTCTTAGGGCTGCATTATATTTGTAAAATTGGTTGTTATCGATGTTATCGTTGGCGGGTACCTATCGACTGTTAACTTTAAATTCAAATTTGACGGTTAAAGTAAATGAAATAAAATTATATATAATTAAGATTTTGTTGCACATTTTGTTATTGTTAATATAGGAGGTCTACACGTATCCTTATGTATTTTTATAAATATTTTTTATAAATATTTATTTCCTGACAAATATATAATCAAATTTCCCAAGTGGCTTTATTTCTTCCCTTTGGCATATTTTTGTATTAAAAACACAAGGTCGCCGAGAAATTGCTTTATTTATCTCAACTTGATCTGAGTTGTGTGTGTTTTTTGGGTTGGTTTTTTGGGTGCTGAAAGTGTGCTAAATATGAGGTTGTTGTTCTCTCTCTCTCTCTCTCTCTCTATCTTATTTGCTATATGGCCATCTCTGTCTGTCTGGTGAAACTTCAAGGCTGCTCTGCAACAGAAGCGGAAATTGCCACCATTTTGGCTTTCCCTCTGCGCTTTCCCCGCCCGCTTTCTAAGCTGCTGCCAGTCGAGACTATTCAGTTGTTTTGTTTTTTTTTTTTAATCGTTTTTTGGTATTTTTATGTATGGATTTTGTTTTTATTAACATAAATTTCAAAAAATAATGTTTTTAGCGTTGTTTTTGTTGATGTTTTTGTTTTGTTTTGGACTTTTGTTTTTAAATTTAGATTTAAATATTCGATATGCACTTGATGTTGTTTCGCGGGGTTGACAATCTTTCCTGCATTTAAATTTAAATATATATATGTATATATATATATATAATGGTTGTATATAATGTATGTTGTATGTGGTTTCATTTAATTTCATAATTTTAGTTTTTATTTTTTTTTTTTGTTGTTGTTGTTGTTGTTGTTTGTATGTGTGTGTGTCGCATACATCGGCTCGAGACGGAAATTAATAAATATATTCATCCTCACATGATGCTCTGAAGTCCTCCTGCAGCTGGCGCTGCGAGCGTAGGTATAATAAATCTATATTTATTAATATTATTATTAAAGTTTATCATTATTATGATGATCGGGCTCAGCTCGGATCGGATCGGCCGTCTGTTTCTCCTCCTCCTGCTCCTCTTCCCACTTTCAAACGGTTTCGCCTACAAGTCGGTCTCGCCGTAGAGGGCTGTGCTGAAGGACATGTAGTCCAGGGCGCCGGGCACTCCGTTGGGTCCCTTGTATGGGGGCATGCGCTGGATGCAGTACTCGGCCTGATCTGGAGGCAACTCGCGGCGCAGTTCGTCGGGCAAAATGTATGGCTAAAATAAAAGAGAGAAATTAATTAGTTAAGGTGCTTGAGTTGAGTTTTGAGGACATTTTCTACCTTGTCGGCTGCCAGGATTCGGAAGGAGTCGATGACTTGTTCGGCAGTGTCGGTGTCGGTGCTCTCGCGGGTCATAAAGTCGAGGAAGGCATCAAAGTGCACGTAGCCAGTGTTGTTGGGATCGACGACGGCCAGGATGCGCTGGAAGTCCATGTCCCCCTGTCGATCCTTGCCAATCGAGTAGCCCAGCGAGACGAGGCACGACTTGAACTCCTCGGGCGACAGGCGGCCGGTGCGATTCTTGTCGAAATGATTGAAGCTGCTGCGGAACTCGTTCAGCTGCTCCTGGCTAATGCCCTTGGAGTCGCGGGTTAGGATCTGGTTCTCCACCTCGTTGATGTTGCGATTGATCGAGGTGAGCAGCTGCTCCCAGCCGACGCGCAGCGTCTCCATCGTGTAGTTGGTGTAGCGATTCTCAAAGATCATCGACTCCTGGACCGCCTGATGGATCTTCTCCAGCTCCTCGATATTCGGCTTGTAGGCATACACCGCCTGCTCGTACTCCTTCAACCGATGCAGCTGATCCTCCAGCGATCCTTGGAGTCCCATGCCAATGGCCGTCACAGCATCCATCTGTCGCTCAATCCAGGGACCAACAATGTTGGCCTTTTCGGCAAATTGACGTCGCAGCATTTCGTTGTTCTGCTGCTTGCGCAGCTCGTTGGCCAGGGTCTGGTCACGCTGTGGCACCAGCTGGCGGACATCGCTCCACTTGCGCGTCATATCGTTGGCGGTGAGGGTGGTATAGGGATTCTCCAAGCCGCCGGGTATCTGGTGCTGCTTCACAATGGACTCCACCTCGCGAACGAGATTCACAATCAGATTGAACTCCTTGTCGGCCTCGCCGAGTGTGGCCTTGAACTGATCGTGCGCCTGGATCAGGCCCTGGATCTCCTCCATGGTATGGACAATGAACATATCCACCAGATCCTCGCGTGTGCCATCCAGCCAGTTGTTGAACGGCGCCGCCCGCTTAGCGAACTCCAAATGCAAGATGTCAATCTTCTCCAGAATGCGCTCGGCCTCGTCCAGAGCGGTACGCCTCCGCTGAGTGAGGGCACCCAGGCGATCCCATTGATCGCAGATGCGCTGGCAACGGGCATTCACCGACACGCAGTCATGGTACTCCAGGGTGCTGGAAGGGAAGATTGTTAGAAGAGCATTTCCCAAGGCAAGAGAAGGCTTTTGCTGAGGCGAAATGGAATGGTATGGAGGTGGTAGAATCTCCACCAGGAATGAATGATTCTGACGAAGTTCTACCTAACCTCACGCTGGACGCAGTTTAAAGATCACCCAGTGGCATTGGCAGCAGGCGGAAGGATTATTAATCGAGACATTAGGCTTTTAGAGCTCGCCAAGGGCTTTGACTTACTTCAGTTCCTGGGCAATGGCGGCGATCTGCTCGACGCGATCCTGGTGGGCGGCCAGGTCAGACTCAAAGGCTTCGTGCTTCTTCTTGAGGGCCTTCAGCTCATTGAGCTTGCACTGGCGGAAGTCCTGCGACTGCAGCATCTCCTCCTTGCCACGCGTCCAGTCCTCATGGGCATCGGCCTAAAAAGGATCGCAAAATATTTATTAATTTATTTTTAAAGAGCAAAAGGAATTACCCACCTTGTGCTTGAACTTCTGGGCCAGATGCTCGAGACGCTCCAGCCGCATGGTCTCGGCCAGCAGCCACTCCTCGAATGCCTTCTCGGCCAGCTCCAGGCCCTTCCACGAATTCGAGATATCCGAGACGGTCTTGCCCTCGGTGGGCAGATAGGCGGGACGATTCGATAGCCGCAACTTGGTCTGCAGCGTATTGAAGTTCGTCTCCAGCTTGGCCTTCTGCTCGACACGTGGTGGCTTGTGCTTGCGCCGATAGGTGCGATACTCCTCCAGCTTCTTCTGCACACCGGCCAGCGAGTTGTCCGCCTGGCGGGAGTTCAGCCAGGGCATCGTGCGGCGTATCCACTCCAGCAGCTGAATCAATGGAGAAAAAGGATTACTATGGCAGGAATTTGGGGTGGAAATTCCACACTTACATCACTGGCCAGACGCTCGTACTCCTCCATGAGGCGCTCGTTCTCCTGGTTGACCTTCAGCACCTTGCAGATGCGGTTGGCAGCCGTTTCCGCCTGTGTCGTGTCGTCGTTGGTGGTGTTGGTTGATGGGTTTACATGGTGGGTGTGGAGAAGGTGGTTTAAGGCACATTAGAAGGCTTCAATCGTTTCGCTCTGAGTGTGCTTGGCATTGTGTGTGTGGGCACGGAACCAACTCAGATATTTCGTTTTTTTTTCTTTTCGGAAAAGCAAAAACAAGACGAACAGGAAAACAGGAACAGAGGAACACGAACAGGAACAGGAGAACACAAGCGGAAAGCTCCAAAGGAGCACCCGGCTCAGGCCAGTTCAGCTCTAGACCAAGGTTAGCTTTAACCTGAACTGAACCCGAGGGCAGAGTGGCCCGGAAAATGAAATGAAAAGTGTTGCAGAAAATCAAATAGAAAATAGGAAAGGAAGCATACCCTTGCAGTGAAATTAAAATCAATCATCACAAAGCAAAACATGTATTTATATATATATTTTTTAACAATCAAATTTTGTAAAAATTATTAATTTTTTGTTGTTAAATTTAATTTTTGGGTTAAATTCAAAATTTTAAAAATCTGTAACTCAGTTAAAAATGCATTCAATTAAATTTGGATAGCTTTTCTATGCTAGTTTTTTCTAGTTTAACAAATCTGTATTTTAAATATTAAATTAAAAAATAATCAAAATTTTTATCAATTTTTTAATGATGTAATCCCTTATCAAATTTTGAAAAAATTCCAAAAAATTTAATTTCTTCCGAAAATAACTAGAAACATGCCCCTGTTAATCCTGATCAAGAATATATATGCTTTTTGGGGTCGGAAATGACTGCTTTTCCTAAATAAAATTAAAATTCCCAACTGCAAGGGTACCAAAAATAACGGGAAAGGGGGGAAAATAAAATAAGGGAAATCCAGAGCAGGGGCATTCCATGCCATCACAGTCAAGCGGTATTAGGATTAGGAATGCTCTGGATTATTGGCAGAGTTAGCATAGCGCGTTTTGTGTGTGTCTGCGTGTCTGTGTAACAATTGTGACTCAAAGATTGAATGAAAATGATGTGTGGGGAATTTAGGGAATATAGTGGGGAAAAAGGAGAGTTTGGAAAATATTTAAGAAACACTAAAATGTAAAGTTTAGCTTCTTAGAAAAACCCGAAAATAATAATCAGTTTCATATGTTGAGAAAGAAAAAAGCCATAAGAAAAGTTGAAATGGCCCCAAAAACCTATTGAAAACAAGATAAAGAATAGAATGTAGATAACAAACCCAATAACCGACTAACTAATCAATGATTAATAACAAGTCTTTGAATTAAATAAGATTATTAATTAAAAAAAGAAACTTATAGTTTAAAAACATTGATCTTCTTCTCATTAGAAATGCCTGCTCGGGCGCCATTGGGAACAATTTTTAAGTGAGAGAGAGTGAGGTAGAGAAAGAGATGGGTAATGTGAGGGATGAGTGATGGATTAACACACCTTTTGGGCGCCACTGAAGCAGTGATAGTACGAGGACACATAGGTCATCACTGCCCTTTCATCGGGCAGAGCTGTATTCTGCAGATCTGTGATTGTGTTTTTGGTTTTTGTTTGATTTTTTTTCAGATGGAATTTGTTGTTGTTGTTGTTGTAGTTGTTGTTGTTGTAGCGTTTTGCAGTTGCAGATTTGGTTAATGTTTTTTTTGCGCGCACACACATAGAGAGAGATGTATAATAAAAAGAGAGAAAAAAAAAAAGAAAGAAAGCAACAAACATACAAAAAATGAGTTAATCTTCAACGATGGGTTAGTCTCAAACAAAACATTCTTCTTAAGAATACAATCATTTTGGGGTTAGTTAGTGGATGTACGATCTTATCAGGAAGATCATAAATCGGGCATAATCACTATTGTTATTATTATTATTATTATTGTTATAAATACAATATCAAATATATGGCAAGCTTAACGCATTGCAAGTTATTTTTTTTGGCAGCATGCAATGCGCTTGGAAATTGAGATAACCTTTGGTTGAAAAAAAGGTTTTAATGGAGGGAAAATGGTACAACTAATTGTACGATTTTTATAAAGAATAAATCTTTATAAACAATAGATTATTGGAGTTTATCTTTAACCACTTTTTGTCAAGTTAAAGTTTATGATTTCGGGGTGAACCCTTTGTCTCTGATCTCTTTTCAGGCGCTTAGTTAGTACGGCTTTGGTTAGCATCGGGCAGATGCAGATGCAGATGCGGATTGCAGATGCGGATTGCAGATGCGTATTGCAAATTGCGGGAACAAAGAATATATATATATATATATGCGAGAGGTGGCCAATGCAAATCGAATCAAGACAAATCCAGGCGATTGTAATTTCAACTATATATTATATATATAGGATAATGTAGGCGATTTCCGCTGCCCTTCTGGTTACTGTGTATCTCTCTATCTCTCTCTTTCTGATTTTGGCTTGACCTTGTCTCGACCTTGGCCCCCCCCCAGACCGCGACCTTGGCGCTTTTTCTTTTGCTTTCATTTCAAAATTGTCGAAATTGTCGAAATGTTGGGTGGGAGGAGGAGAATAAAGCAGCAAACAGTAGCAGCAACGGCAGCGGCAGCAGCAGCGGCGGCGGCATCAAACACATCGCAAAATCGCATAAAAAATATACTTAGAACGAGGAAGGCATATACGCTCCTATATATATACAGAGGCGCCCGTATATATAGAGTATATATAGTGATCGATATGCCGCTATATCTAGATATTTAAGTGTATCGTGGTGAAGTTTAGTCACATTGTAATTATTCGGGACGTAGGTGTATTGTCTTGTGGGTTCGGGTACATGCGTCACATTTCCAACCTGTTGGGCTCCCTGGAAGGCGTGGTAGTAGCAGGAGACGTACGTCATGATGGCACGTTCATCCGGTTTCGGAGTGTTGATCAAATCTGTTTATATTTGTTTTTTTTTTACACACACCAATCGCAAATTGATTAGAAAAATAAAAACAAAAAAGTGCCAGCAAAGTTTCTTAAAACTAAAGATTAATTTTTAATATTTTTTGTCAGCTTTTTCCTACCAAAATAATTTGTATCTTTGCATAATTTTACTTGAAAATAGAATAATTATATATCCTACATTGTCTAAGCAATTTTTACGACACTTAAAGTGGGTCATAAAAAATATATATCTCACTTACTTTGTAGATTCTTTTAAAATTTATAAATAAAATACATTTCAGTAATACCAAAAACCCCTTTAACTAAACCCTAGGCTTAGCTGGCTTGTTGTACCTTTTCCCTTATTATTTAATTAAATTTTAAATTTAAGAAATTATACTAAACAACTTACCATCTGGATCCAACATGCGCGGAATATCAAGATACTTCTCGGCCACATCAAAGGCAGTGTTAAGATTCTCCAGAGGATTGTCTTTGGACAGCTTAGCGTAGTCGATCAGATCTGGACGATGGCGATGGATGAGGGCACAGAAGGCCAGGCCATCCTATAAAATAAATTTAATTACTTCAAGTTTCTACATCCAAAAAAAAAAAAATAAATAAAAATCATACCTTGAACGACAGATGGAAATTCTGTACGTTGACGTTCTTGTAGGGCGCCGTCTTGCGCTGGCACCACAGCAGCAGACCCTCCTTGGCGGTCATCTCCTCCACGGAGATATCCTGTATGGCAAAACGAAGGATGATCGTCCAGATCATACCCAATGTCATCTTCAAATTGCCATCAACAATCTCCTCAGCGCCAATGGAGACCAAGTGAACACCCTTGGAGGCAATAAAATCGAGTGCCTTGTTCACATTGGCAATCTTGTGGAAGCGCATCTTGCCGCGATCGGGCTTGGGCAGAGTCTCGCCAGAGATCACCTCCAGCAGCAGCATCAGTTTGAGGCCGTTGCGGAAGTCCTCCTCGATGTTATCGATGGCGGTGCCGGCTTTGCGCAGATGACTGTTACACCAGGCGGTAAATGTCTACGGAGGGAAGGGATGAATATTATTAGAAAAAATATATTTTTATAAATCTAATTAAAAAAGAGATTATTTTTTATAAAAAGGCTTAACTTTGGGTATTTACTTGCCTCAAATAATATCGTTTTATAGTTAAGGTTCTTAGAAATACAAAAATAATTTCAAAATCTGCTATAAAATAGGTCTTTTGCAATTCTCTAGACAAAATCTATTAAAAAATATAATATAATTGAAATGGTTGTGATTTTCATTATATTATAAAGACTGACAAAATTTTAAGAAATCGCAGAACCAAAAACAGGAATACACTCTTTTCCGAAGGTCATGTCAGGTTCTATGAGATATTCCCATCTTAAAAGGGCCACAAATACCTCACTTTTAAGCTGCTGTTAATTCAATATTCTTTATTGTTTAAAAATTACGATCGTTACTTTATCATAAAGTACTGTTTTTCCACTTTAAAATAAGCTTTTAAAATGTAGGAAAATTTTTATAAATCTTTGATATATCGTCTTTTGAATTTATATCTATATTTTAAGATATATTGTAAAATTAGTCATACTTAGAAATATAAAAAACAATATTTCGGATAATGATATTTTTTTAAAATTTTAAGAACTTATTTTTAAGGGCAATAAACTGTTCTTTAAAAGGTCATAATGATTTTTTAAAGGAAAACATACACAAAAACCGTATTTTTCAGATTTTCTTAGTTCAAATATTTTGAAAACTTGACTTATAGAAAATTTTCTGAGACTGGATTAGAGTTAAGAGCATACAAAACTATTGGAAAAATATATTCTGTTTCTTGGATACCTATAATATTTATACTATAACATTGCATTTAGTATTCCCCAAAAGATTTCAATGGCAACAGCTGATCGCAGCTGTTCCTGTTTCTCTGTCCACCCATTTAGGGCACTTCCAGTCTCTCCAATCCTCCACCACTGGCATCTGTGCTTGGCCGACCCACTGTGACTTGGAGAGTGCAACAACGGCTGACAGTTGCAGTTATTTTTCGCCGAATGGGGGGACTAAGCAAAAGAACAAAGAGAAAACAAGAGAAGACTGACAATACAAGCCCGCAGCACAACATACACACACACATGTGTGTGTGGTATATGAATATAAACCAGTTCTTTTTCTGCACACACTTCATTAATTTGGAAACAGCATTAACCAACGCCGCCCGCCCCCTAAAAAACCCCATTTACAACTGGCAATTGTTATTGAGATTTTTGTGAGACGCCCACTTTATGGCCCTGGGAAAAATCTCTTACATTGTAAATGGGAATCTCTAACATGTAAATCCTTTCCAGCTTCCATTCATGCCTCATGATTCTCACGACTTTTTGGAATTTGGAAACTGGAACTAAGCTTTTTTTTATTGATTGGGAACTCCGCTTGTGTCTTGTGGAGAGTGGAGATTCCGGAAGAATTGAAAAGGAAAGCAAGGGAAACAAGAAAACAGACGAGGTGAAAAGTTGACAAATGGTCCACAATATCTAAGATGCATTTATGTATCTGTATCTTCCTATATGCATCACAATGGATCACCGCTAGAACGGGATCAGCGCGAAGCAGCAGAAGAAGAGGAAGAGGAAAATGAAGCAAGGCCAGAAGAAACAACTTCAAGCTCCAAATGGAGGACGGGGGCTCCACTTTATTAGCCATTAGCTTACAGTTAGATGCGTGTGAGACAATGGTGGACAACGGCAGACGGGGGGCTGCTGGGAGAGCTGAGCTGATCTAAGCCGAGAACAAGAAATGCAACTGTTAATGCAAATCGCTTCCCCGACCCTCTCTCGCCAGCTCCCCGCTCACGTAACGATCAAAACGGTGGCTGGGGACAGATTACACATTACCCACTCAAACAATAACAACTTGAACTAGGCCAACGCAGAGAGAGAGAAAGAGAGAGAGAGGGACGGAAAGAAAGATATCGGAGAGAGCGGCAGGAGAGTTGCAGTGCTGCAACTGCATTTCGTCGCCAAAACAAGTCGCTCCGGCTTGACGCTTACCGCTAGGCTCAAGCCTCTGTCGCAGTCAACGTCGCTGCCAGTGCAGACAGTGCTGCCAGGTCAGCTGTTTATTGGTAAATAAAAAAAATATTCTAAAAAATTTTATTACTGGGTTAGAAAATTATCTATTTTTGTTCTATTTTTATATGCAAAATAAAAAAATATGGATAAATCTCTATTTAAACAATGCAAATATTTCAGTTCTTTTTGAGGGCATAAGAAAATTCTAATTTATTATTATTTTAAGACCAGCTTGAAAGTAATTTCTTATTTCTGTAAATAATAAACCCGGCAACACTTTTCAGCCGCAGCCTCTCTCTCATCTCGCTGACACCACTCTCTCGCCTGGCCCCCTCTCCGTGGCCTGTTGCATTCCGGCAACTCGTTTTCAGCCGCAGCTTCGTCTCTGATCAATTACCGTTATCGGGCAGCGACGCCGGCAGAGGCCACTGGCCTGACTGAGCGGGAGAGTGGCCTGGTCTGGACCAGGTCTTGCAGCTTGTGCAGCCTCCAGATCTATGATTGAGCAATCTTTTTGGCCGGTCAAGGCGCACGCGCCAAAAGCAAAAAAAAATAAAATAATAAATAAATTAATAGGAAAAAAATAAAGAAAAGCAGCCGACGACGCACACAGACGCCGTCAGATACTTTTTTAGTTTGCGAGCTTTTTTCTTTTTGGGGGGGAAGAAGAAGAAAAAGCTCTCCTTTGGCAGCGGAACGGCAACAGCAACGCACTCGCTCTTGCACACCCATTTTTAGCCGAGTGTAATTTGAGCGGCCCCATAGCATGGACTCATTCGCACATGGCCGGGGGGGGCCGCGGTTGGCCGCGGAGGGTGGCAACCCTGGCGGATGATGATGATGATGATGATGATCCTCTGCATTCATTCACACCTTTTGCACACATGACTCATGACGTGAAAGAGAGACAGACAGACAGGGGGCGAGCGAGCGAGCACCACTCATCGCCCACGCCTCTCCTCCTATCGCTCCACCACCCTCCCCCCTCCGTTTACACCTTTTGTTGCGATCCAATGTAAACACAAAACAGAAACAATTTCGGTTGTGTTGTTTCTGTTTTCGTTTTTGGCTCTCATTATTCAGCAGCTGACGAATTCCGTTCGGTAATTTACGGTTACGAAATTTATATATAGAGGGAGAGAGAGAGAGAGAGAGAGAGAGAGAGTGAGCAAGCGATCGAGAGAGATGCCACGCATTCATGTCCGAGCATGTCAAGCTCAAGTCATCTGGCGACCGCCAAAAATCTTCATATTTTTGTATTTCGCTCACTCACCGCCCGCCGTCGTCTTGCTTTTTATTTGTATTTGTCATTTTTTTTTTTTTATTTCATTTTGTTGTTTTCGATTTTTGTTAATTACACATTTTCAGTTTCGTTTGTGCGCCGCTTGCGATCTTTGGCCAGCGAGCGGGATTTGTCATTGCATTTTTCGGGTCTTCTGCGAGTGTGTGTGTGTGTGTGTGTGGGAGGGGAGTGTGATGAATCTTTGAACGTGAATCGGGATCTAAATCTTCATCTGTATCCAAATCATTTGTGGAAATGTGGTGCATAGGAATGCCATTCCGCTGGCTATTTATAATTGTCAATAGCGCACACAGTCCGTGTGTCCGTCGTCCGTTGTCCGTCTGTCCGTTGTCCGCCCAGTTTTTCTTGTCGACGCCTACCTAGGCGTCGTGTCAAAAACACAGCCTTGCACTACATTTTGGCTGGCAATTTTTAGAATTAGAAATTATGTATATAAATATATATGCAGATTTGTAAGAGTCTTGGTTGGGTTGCACGATCTCTAGGTTAGAGATCTCTTGATCTCTTTGGTCTTCTGGTTTTCTGGGGCACCATTAGCAAGAACAACATGTTGAAAGGTGCAAAGTGGCAACCAATCACTTTCTCGTCAATCACTTATCTTAGGGATGATGGCCTCTACCTCAACCTCTCTACATACACTCAAGTGTTATCGCCAACGACCTTCACATTCCGCGTCTCCCCCCCTTGTTTGTCACCTCCTCCCACTTATAGATCGATGTTTCTGCTTCTCCAGGCTTTATCTAAACAGTGGCAATTAGTTGCTGTTCTTCTGCCTGTCTGCCACAGTCTATCTTCTGGTTCTTCTGGCTATCACTTCTGGTTCTTCTTGACGCCCAAGGTATAACGGTAACGGGGCTTCCGCTGGCAAGCAACAAGCAAACAGGCAACAAACAAACCAGCTAAACGATCGAATGGAAATGGAAAATACATAATGAAGATCACAAAAGAGGGGGGGTATTCTTCTACAATTCTACGATTCTACAGATTCTACAGCATAATTGATTGGAAAAAATCGGGGAAAATGAGAATGCGACAGGGGTAACCTTCGGTTTCGATTGGGTTGGGTCTCATCCATGACATTATTCAACCTGTTGTTGTTTTCGGGGTGGGTGACTGTGTGCTTGTGTATTGGGGAAATGAAAAACAGTTGAGTTCCGATGAGATCAGTATTCCCTTTTTGTGCGGTGCCCCGCAATCGATTTTCATAATCATAAGCAATCGAACGGCGTTGAATATACGCTATATATCCAATATGTAGTATGCTATCCTATATGTATTGTATGGTTCCTGAACAGCAACAAACTATTTTCGTACTATCTTCAAACATTGCTCGTACAACAAGAGCCATGAAAATCAAGAAGAAAGAAGAATTCTATTTTTAAAATGCGCGCTGAGCTTTTTTTTCCTTCTATTTGTTGTAGTTGTTGGTTCTAGCTTTTTTTTTTTTTCTTTTTGTGTGAATCCTATGTGGTTGGTGTTGGCTCGGTAAAATATTGAAACATAATCGAAAAATATAGAACCCTGCCAGAGAGCATATACCCCACAATACATATAAAAGAAACAACGGATACAGTAGGTATTCGTATTGTGAGCCATATTCAAATTGGCCAAATATCTTTTATATATCCAGAGTATCTGCCAGAATGTTCGGGGCTAATCTATAAGATACAAGTTGTTATAAATGATGTGTAAGAACCTTGATCTTTGCATTGGATTGGAAAGAGGATAAATCTCTCAAAGGTAAGCCCCATTTCTTCTGGCTTCTATATATTCTTCTATGTATTTTCAAATAAAACATCTTCAGATACTTTTGTTTATAAGGTAATGTCAGTAAAGTTTGGGGTTCTATACTACTGTTTGTCTTAGAAGGTAGGCTCATTTTTATATTATCCTTAATATATTTTCCTTCTAATTTTATTATTTCAAGTATAATTTTCTTTCTTTTTTTCCTGTCTATCTCGTATTTAGAGCTTAGGTTCAATCATTCTTTTGTAACTTATAGGTAATATTCTTTAGTATCTATTTTTCAATACCAAAGCTGGATCAATGCTATTTCGTTGGATTTTTATGTTTCCAATAGTCTTTCTACTTTGTATTTGTTCTTAATCCAGTTTCTACCGAATAATTCCAAATATTTCTTCTCTTTTAATTTTTCACCTAAGCAGTTTGCTATTTATCTTTGGGTTTGTCTAACTACTCAACTGTTTTAAAAACTTAAATTAAGAGTTAAGGACCTCTAATATAAACAGTTAGGCATCTGCTAATCGAACTCTTTCGCAGGATATCCATTCAAATTGAGAGAGCTAGGGTTTCGAGCTACAGGAGCCTTACTGTAATTCTTCTGATATCTTATTGTATGAATCTTTTATTGTCTCACTCACCTTCTTCTGTTGCTTCTCCCACGCAGGATCGAGCAGGCCCTCGCGCTCCCATTCCTCCTCCTGCTCCATGTAGCCATCTCCGTACTCCATGGAGAGTCCGTTCTCCATCATCATCTTGTGGCGCGCTCTATTCGTATGTCCCTCTCTCTATATATGTTTCGATCCTGCTGCACGCTCTCTTCACTTCTTCTCTTCGCTCACTCTCTCTCTCTCTCTTTCGGTGCGTGCGTGCGTGTGAGTGTCGGATGCTGCCTCTTTGCCCCTGCCGCTGCTGCTGATGTTGTTGTTGGGTGATCCAGTTGCTGCTGCCGAAGGAAAACGGAGGTTGTAGCTCTTGTTGTTCTTGTTGTTGTTCTTGCTTTTTGCCTTGCTATTTATTGTTATTGTTGTTATTGTTATTTGTTGTTGCTGCAGTTTCACGTTTACTGTTAGGTTCGGTTCGCTTTTCTCGATTCCGCACACAGCAGTCCCACAAATATAACTGTGCGTGCGTGCGTGCGTGCGTATGCGTGTGCGTGTGTGTACTCTGGTATTGACCAATTGATTGATTGATTAATTGATTGATAGCTTGCCAAAAAGCCGATCCTGAAAGCTCCCGCTCCCGGACAGCGGACAAACGGACAAAACGGAGAGACAAACAGGTGGTTGTTTACCGTTAAGGCGCTGCCAACCGTTTAAAAATAATGCAAAATTTCAGAAAATATCAAAATTCGAAATACCAGAAAAAAAAATGTAAAAAAAAAAAATAAAACGTTGTATAACACGTTAATTTGCTGCTTAATTATTTGTTGCGTTTGCTTGGCCCGTTCTTATTGGCTTTTTTTTCGTGTGTTTTTCGCGCTCTCGTTCCGTTTCAGTTTCGCTTCGTCGTCGTGTATATCGTATCGTATCGGTTAAAAATAGTATGTTTTGAAAAAGTTTTATTTTCGGCGTCAACGTCAACGGGCGGGCAGCGCCAAAAGGGAAGGGAAGGGAAGGAAGCGGAGGAGGGAGGGTAAAGGTTTTTTTTTTTTTTGGGATATCTGGTACATATTTAAAATAATTTTTCTTTTTTTTTTTGCGCGTATTTGAATAAAATCGGAAATCGGAACTGATCCGGTAAATATAGATCGATATACTCGCGTTTTTTCCCTTTTTTTTTGCTTTACTTTTCAGCTGTTATCGTTATCGTTATTGGTATCACATTTGTTGGGTTCTTCTTCGATATATATATATATATTCACATATATTGTTCGGATATATATAGAGATATATGTGGTTAATGCATATACATAACCATCACACGCACACACACCCACACACCAGCACAGCTCACACACACACACATGCACAGCGTTTATATATTTTGTATTATATTTTATTTTTGAAAAAAAAAAACGAAAAAAATAATAATTTATAGAGTATAACGAAAGCAAGTGAGTTTTTTTTTTTCGATATATGTGTATATATACGTATCTATATATATATATCCGTCTCTCTGTGTGTGTGTGTATTTGGAACCAAACAAAAACAAAAACAACAAAACAATTCTTCTTATTTCTTTTTTTTTTTTTCTGTGTGTGAACAACAAAATTTGGAGCAATATCTACGTGTGTCGCTTGCGAAGAGAAAGACCCGCTCGCGTTGAAAGCCAACTCAAAACTGATGTCGCGCCAGCCAGCCAGCTGCCAACTCTGAATGTACCGCCGCAGTCGCTGTTCGCGTCGCAGCTGCCGCTGGCGCAGCAGCAGCAGCCGCCCCACATCACCCCACACACCACCACACCCCACTCCACCCATTGCCCAGCGTCTTTTGGCCAACTCACATCAACATCCACAGCAGCCAAAACAGCAGCAGCAGCAGCAGAAGAAGAAGAAGAAGAGGAGGAGGAGGAGGAGAAGGAAAAGTCTGCCCATGCAGCGGGAGCATCGGATCGGATCGTTTCGGTTCGGATCTTCAGTCACGAAGACGACACGAACCATCGAAAGCCCCCAAAGATCCCGAACGGCGAAGAGAGAGTGGCGACGATGGAGGAGGAGGTGAAGAGAGAGCAGAGCGGGCGGCTGAGTGGGAGTGGGTGGCACAGAAGAAAGTATGAATTCGGCCAGCATAAGCGTACGAATTGCGGTACCCTAGAGTCGAAAAGATACTACAGGGAATACAGGTTGCAGGGCGTTCTCTTAAAAGGTTGAAAAGTACTCAAGGAACTTTAGGTTTTTGAAACCTAATTTGAATATAGTAAATATTGATATTTAAAGTAGAATACTTTTATATATTATATAAAATATTAGGATAAAGGTTATATAAATCTGAATTTTATATAACCTTTATCCTAATATTTTATATAATATATATAAAATTTTCTTGAAGACGAAAGTAGGATT
>JAEIIL010024810.1:0-23093 GCA_018905715.1 Drosophila lini | reverse complement strand
TTCTTGTCAGATATTGCAAATTGGTTGAAGTTTCAGTTGAGTTTTAGCAATCATGTAAAAGATCACGTTAATTGTAGCGATTCCCAAAGTGTTGGATTGTTTAACAACTTTTTATACGGAAGTTAATACCTTTTATTTGGCCAAGTAATGATTTATTGCCAACAAATTGTCTTTTATAACTGGGCAATAATTTTTTAGTAATAAGTGTGAATTGGAGGAACTAAAATAGTAGTTGAACACTTCTTTCATGAATACAGAAACCAACTACCTGAGGGACCCTCGCTTTATGTAGTAAAAACACACACACAGACCAAGGTAATATATACGCACACCTGCCACAAGCACACACAGTCGCACACAGATCCGCATATTTATATTTGCACCTAGGGCCAATTGCAGTTGTTTACAATTGAGTAGCCAGCTCAGCACAATTGTCCCGCCTGACAGCGACGACATCTACACCCGGAGTACCCACAAATGGCACAACAACCATCGAGCAATCGGCAGCACAAAAAACAATAACATCGGACCAGAGATATAGCCGGGGAACGGTGAGTAACCGTCGCCAGACAGCTGATAAACTGAACCCGAAAACTGTCGGTCGAACAAGTCAGCTTTCGAGTTTTGAAACCGGGAAAGAGTCCAATCATTTCGATGTCCCATCCATCTCAATCGATTTAGAAACTCATCGATGCAATTCCCCGCAACTTGGCAAGTCTTCGGCAGGAATCGTGCTTTCTGCAACTCACTCCCCCGTATCTTTGAGATATGCTTTCTTATTGCTAATTACAGAAATGCCTTCAACTACTACCATCTGCACTTTGGGCATGTGCCGCCAACGACATTTCGTCTCAGTTGCATTACCATATTTTGTCTGATTTATTGTGAACGTTGGCAGTCCTCAGTTTTTTGCCTTTGTTATCGGGAAATTTACACGAATTTTCAGCTTGTTGCTGAAATAAAAAAAATATAGTAAGTAAAAGCAAACAGTTTTTTTTCTGTCCAGAAAATGTAGACCTATGCAGATAGTTGTGGGTAAAACGCTTAACTCTGACAGCCGACAGACGCCAGTCGGCGGAAATGTGAGCTACAGTGCGTCGGAGAAATACGTAAGCAATGAAAACCAATCAATAAATTATTTTTAAGTTTAGGTATATAAATACATTTTTGAAATTCTTCCAGCGTTTGGAATTTGTTCCGTACGATAAATACAATATTTAAAAAAATAAAATATTTTCAAAAATGGTTTGCTTTTCAAATTTTATGTAAAATTGGTATACTTTACATATTATATACAAATAAGATATATGCATGTATATAAAATTATGTACAAATACACCACTCAGAAAGAGGTATGATTATTTTCTTAAATTTATTTTTAACCTGTTTAAACTATGTTGAGTATTAATCTTTTTAATTAAAGCTTGTAAATTTAAAAAATTAATCTCTTAAATTTGATTAATAATACATTGTTTTTACAGGACTTACTAAAAACGGTTGATTGAAAATCTGCTTTTATATGGATATATCTGTGTTTTTAATAAAAAAATAACATAACGAAGACAAAGTTCAACTAAAAAAGATTTTGTAAAATATATTTATTTGTTTTTCTTTTTATTTTGTCCCTCTAAATTGTTCGTCTTTATAGATAACTCTGTGAAAATCTTAACTTAAATTATTAAACTTTACTTTTCTTTAAAGTATGCTTCATATTTTATTCTTTGATTCTTTTTAATATCTTTCACAACACAGTTCTAATAAATAAATAAACTTGTGGGTCCCACTGTGCCACAAGTGTCTTCAATCGAATAAAGGTCAATGCGCTCTGCGGACAGCAAGTGCGGAGGCACACGGAACCAAACCACCATAGAAATTCATAAAATTGACTCCGCCAAAATTATACATACAAAAATCCCGAACGATGCTGAGAAGAATCTTATGTTTATGCACGAGTGGCAAAAACTAATCGATGGAAATTACAAAAGCGGGAAGGTCAGCTTTTGGACCGGCCATTAGGGAGCGAGAGAAGTTCAAAGGTAAACCTGTTTCCTATTCTAATTCCCTCGTCTAAAACGAAATTAGCTGAGGCAATCTTCTGGGTTGGTTTTCTTGTTTTTGCCAACGTGGTCTCCGTCCCACGGAGCTTGGCTTTTCGGTTAAAGAATCCATTATAGGGTTGGCTGGCCAACTGTTTCAACAAAGGATATTTGGACAAGTGGCCGAAATAAGACTCCTGGCTGAAAGAACTGAGCCACACGGCTGTTTGAACGACCCAAATAAATATGTCTAAGTAGATTAATGTCAGATGCCGGGTAATAATAAAAATGTTTCCACAGACAAATGGGCTACAGTCACGTCCATAACTATGCCGTCAGCGGCCGCACAAAGAGCGGCGAAAGAGCGAGCAAACAGAGGTGAAGAGCGCGATCGTGAGCGCCGAAGAAAATGGTAAAAGCAAACAGGCAACAACAATGAGCGAGCCAGAAACGTAAGCCGCTGCCGCCGTCTTAAAGTTGGCCAAAAAGGCGGCCAAGTGCCCCAAGGAACATTCAGTCAAGCCGCGATCGCCGAGCGCTACGGACGTCTATATCTCCCCAAAAATCTCGTCGCGGGGCTAGAAGTGAGAAAAGTGCTGACCGGAAAATTCTTTCGGCCAAGAAAGGTCTCCGGAAAAGATCTCAGGCGTTGTGTTTTTGTGTAACTCCCTTCTGGATGTCTCTGAACGCCGAACGTTCGTACAAAATGAAGCTGCGCGATGTGGAAAACGCCTTCAAGTATCGGCGCATACCGTACCCCAAGCGGTAAGTGTGATCCCGCAGGGGAGATTTCATTTCTTTCACCCGAGAATGGGGCTCGCTGCGAGGAGGAAATGCAATCGAGTTCCAGTTTCAGTTTAATTGAAAACCGGTCATAATTGCTTATGGAACGGCCTGAGAACCGAAGAGTGCGTTTGGTCCATCGGCGGAAGATTGAAAAAAGACTTTGCTCTCGATTCTCCATCAAAGGCATTTAACTTTCCGTTTTTCGCAGCTGGCTAAAAAGTGAAAGACATTTCAGGGTCGCATTTGATAAATATAATTAAATACCAACTTCAATTGCTGGCTAAATCAGTTCAAACATTTATGCCGGACTTTAAGTACTCGCCAGCAAGTGAATTAATTGCAGCTCGTTCTATGCACAGAGAAAAAAAGAAAATTGGTTTGGGCTATTTAGAAAATACGTCAAATAATCGTTTAAATTGCTTTAAATTAATAAATTTTGATTAAAGTTTGAATATAGCAAAACAATTGTAAGAAAAACAGAATAAAGTATTAGCATTAGAAAAGCTTCTTGCAGAGACCTCATGGATTTGATTTAATTTTAATTTTAATTTTTCCCTGTGCAGTTTGTGTACGTTTTTTATTCTTGATCTAGTTTAAATGCTTCAATTTTTTTGTATTTTATTACTGCTATTTTTTTCATTCAATTCTTCTCATAATTCATTTGGTGTAGCACCTCGGGGCCAGCTTTGCAGAGATGAAAAGAGGGAAAACCGCAAAAGCCAAACTCAACATCAACAATTTCAAGTAGCCAAAAGAGCCATGTCTTGCCAGCTTCCCCCACGCTGGCTGCATTGTCTTGGCCAACATTTTTCAGTGTTTATTCTGGCCTTTTACAGAACCCAGCTCCAGTTAAGTTCGGCTCAGTCAAGAGTTGAGAGCCCGCTGACTTGACTGCCCGCTCATTAGTCGATGGTTGATGGTCGACGGACGGCCGCCCATAACAATTTTGGCCATTAAAAGGTGTTTAGGCCAGAGATCTGAGCCAATGCGTCCGCTATTGTGCAAGTTTCGCTCTTTTTTTATGCTTATGTGGCCAAAAACACACCGAAATTGTTGCAACAAGTGCGTCGAGATGTAAACTAATGATAGGCTGAATACACATGTTGTGGACTAATTGGCGTTTGGGAAAAGATTTTTTACCATTTGTTGGTTGTTTACCAAGGGTGTGATAGTCAAGACAAGTGAGATATGATTAATGGAAATTAAAAAAGTGACGACTTAAGTTGAAGGAAAAATAGTCGTGTGAAAAACTAAAATCGCTTATAAATTACACAAAATGTACAGTGTTATTAAAGCGCTTAGTCCATCTTTTATCAGCGCGTTTTTCCATTATTTGCAGAACAAATTATTACATTTAATATATGAATTACTGGCATTAATTAAACACACGATTTAAATGGAGATATATAAGTATGCAGTGGCACGCATTTCACGCTCATTTTGACAATTTCATGCAGCTGCAACTCTCATTCAATCAGTTAGCCACTCAATCAGTCCGTCAATCAATCCGGCAGTGGGCAAACATTTATTTTTTATTTGCAGCAATTTAGTGAAGGGACAGTCTTACTGCGAGAGCAGCAGAATTATGCAAATATTTAAATGTGGCATTGATTTATAGCGAGGCAAAATATTATCCTAGAGGAAGGCATAATTTGCCGGCCATATTGATGCGCGCACTTGTTGTCGTTATTTGCACATCTCTTTTGTGCATTCGCGAATTGATATTAATTAATTAAATTAATTGGTTTTGCTTAAATAACTCTCGGACACATGTTTGGCAGCTCCATTAAGCAGGCACGCGATGCAAATGCATATGGAGAAAATGAGTTCAATGCACTCGGAGCTAATGAAAACCCGGCAAAAGCGATTTGTAGAGTCAAACACAGTTGGCTGTAGAACCAAAGGCAAGGTTATGCAATCTGGCTCACTTCGCATGAATTAGCATAAATTACGTTCCCAATTTGTTTTCCAAATGGATTAGGGCTTACCTAACACTAAACTTACTTTTATTTTCACTGCAAGCCGAAGCGTGACAGAAATTATTTAGAACGTCCCAAAGCGGGTCAACCGAGAGAGGGAGAGAGCTGGCTTTGGGCCGGTCTTAAACGAAGAGCGCACTGCCAGCTCTTCGGTTTCCCTGGCTTTCTTCGCTCCGTGTCTCTTCTTACCAATTTCCATCCATCGTTATAGCCCCGGGCGACGAGACATGCAGTTACTCACATTCGTGTAATTACCCCCAGTGATGTGATTTGTTTTTCTTGGTTTGTTTTGAGTTTTGTCTTGCGTTTTGTTTTATTTTGCTTGACGCATTGCAATGGAAATTATACATATTGGGAATTTTACACGCTGCTGGTGGGCCATGGGAAAGCTAATTATTGCTGTCTGCCTGCGGCGGGTGGTACATTAAAAATGTATTAATAATAAATTTAAAAAGTTTTCATTTTTTTTAAATCCGATGAAACCCCTTGTACGTTTTCACTTTTTCTGTAAATTGTATCTAAATGAAGGGTTTTAAAATTAAAATATTAATTATGTGTATTCGCGAATAATTCCACAATTTTATAAATGAAAAATTGTTAATTACAGATAAGAAGCCAACAACATAATTTTATGTTTACATATTTATATATGGGTATTTTATTTTAGATATTATGTTAAACTCAATTAAGAAGTGGCAATAAACTAACATAAAAATTAATACAGAAATTAGTATAAACTTACCAGTACACATACATAAGTAAAGATGCCCTCCTTTGAAACTTTGGTCCTTCGAGCCGGACTCTTCTTTAGCAACCTGCAAGATATGTTATAATTATTATCTGCCAGTCATACCTTTAGGTTTTAAGTAATTTCAGTAAGAAAAGCAAACATCAGCAATAGTTTTATAGCAATTTATAAATACTTTATGCCCCTTTCAAAGCCCGCATACACAGTTTTCCCAAAAAGTTCACACCTAGCCCGCATGATCAGGTGAAACTCTGGGCCTGGGCCCTCTGTGCGAACATCCCTCCCTTTTTCGCTGATAATTCGCACGCAACTTTTGGCCAGTGAAAGCCCACAAAATACTCCCATGTTTGTATACATTATAGCAATTTATGACCGCAGCCGTTTAGCACATTTCAGAAGACGAGAGAGGTGACTAACAGTTTTACTGGGCCAATTTCGAAGGCAACAACAACCGACAGCCGCCCACCATCAGCCGGTCCAGAGAGATGGTCTATAACTATATGGTTGTTATTATTAGTTGGTCACAAAAACAGAAACTTTGGTTATGCCTGTGTGAATACCAAAAACAACCGCCCTTCCCCACGAAAGGGCATTTCTACATTATGTAAAACGGTCAAATGTCGAGCCGGGAGGCGAATAAAAAATAACAAAATTCGCATTATTTTTAGTACAAGAAAGGCGAACGCTGATTAACACAATCATGTGAAAAATGTGCAAGGCTTTTCGACTAAAAATAAAACAAGTGCAAAGAAATATACACAGCCGTAGAGACTGAAAAGTGGAAATTATGTGTATAGCTTTCACTTGATATACAAATATGGGCTCTGGGGCGAAGGGGGCGTGGCCAGCAATGCGTAACAGCCAAGTGATGATGACAATGATGAATTTTTTGTCTTCCGACGGGTTTCAAGTCTGAAGTGGGCCGAGCAAAAAGTGTAAATTGCTCGGCAAAAGGTGGCGCTGAGCGGAAGGTGGAATTAGTGGAAAGGTGGATATAGTTCAAAGCCACTGAACTAAACATTAAATGGAATAATCATGACTGAAATCAAGGCGGGGGTTAAGGATAAATATTAAATATCAAGAAAGTTGAAGGGTGCTAGCAATGGGTATGGTTATTTATTATAGTAATTAAGGCTTCTATGAACAGACATAGGCGGTAAGATGTATTTATACATATTATTTAGAGAGCTCATTAAGATTTAATTTTCATCGACTAATTTCCCTTTCACTGCCCTGTTAATAATAATGAAAACACAACTCGTTAATACCAGATTTGTTTTGAGCACTCCCCCGACTTTCAAATGATGATAATGATCTTTATGCAACGCACAAAAACATTGCAAAAAATCTCTTAAAACCACCTTTCAATTTTTGTTTTTCCCAAAAGAGCAAGATTTTTGTCAGCCATACTTTCGGTACAATTTTATTGTTTTTGATCAAATATGCATGCAAAATGCTATGAATAAGAAACAGAAAAAGTAAAAAAAATTAAAAATGTGTTTACTTGTTTGCAAAAATTTTTCTGTTTTGTTGTTGTTTTTATGTTTGCTAAATGCAGACGAGGCAAATTTCAATTTAATTTCTTCCCTGCCTCCTCGCTCTCTCACAGCGAAAGTGAGTTAACGCTCAGCTTCAGATCCAAAGTCGGGGCTTCCTCCAGTATGTAAATCACTTTTTTTTAACAGCCAGCAAACTGCCGGAGATTTATGGGCGCCAGCTACTTAGGCGAGCAGAATATTTTACGGCGGGACATGTCTGGGACCCAAAGAGCTGGATTCCCAGGTGGGTGGGCGCTATCAAGCCATCAAGTGAAAGCATTGAACTGCAATTAGCGGAGCGCATGTGAGGTGTTTGTAGATATTTTCACTTTTGTGGCAGTGAATCGGAGAACTTTCAGGCGTTAATTGAAAATGTAAACATTCCCATTGATAGTTTTCAGCTTTGATAGTCGAGAAACATCGTCTTGGTTTGGGGAATTTAATTTTTTTAGAAATAAATTAAAAGCTGCCAGAGATTTGTTGATGAAAAGTGATTAAACCTTCTTTAGAGCTTATTCTAAACACTAATACAAATTAATTAAAATAGCTATATAATTATTTTGAAAATATTCTGGAATAGCAACATTTTTGGACAAATAAGATACCGTCTTTCGATAATTTTGAATAATATGCTTTATGACTTTACCTGTAAAATTGTTGGTAATTTCATTTAATAATATAATAAAATAATAAATATAATAAAAATCTTGTCTAAAACCTTTTTAAATATGTTCAGCTGATGACTGAAAATGTAAAACTTCCCCATTTCCATTCCCACTCCCTTGCACTTGAGAAGTCGGACTGGCGGCTGCTGGCTAGAAAAGGCCATTTCATCAACGCTTAAGAAAACTAGAGAGAAAAAACCGCAATAAACCAGTTTGATAGTTGGCAAATATTGGCCAAGACCGAAACAAATGCACTTTCAAATGCTAGCCAAAGCCGAGTAGTAGTCGAAACAAAAAGGCGAAGGCGACGCCTAAACGAATAGGCGAACAAAATAAATAAAACTACAAGATTCCGTGAGCACATCAAGAGTGGAGTCTAGAAACCGACCCCCAACAATGGACCAGGCCAAAATTGAAATTGTAACAAAATGCTCACGACAAATATGCGGTTTTTGTCTGCCCCGGCCTGCAAGTTTTTCCCCGTTTTCCGCTTCCCCGTACCGTGTCTTTTGCCTTTTGGCTGTGCCACTCCAAAAGCTGCATCATGACGTAATGACCACATGAAGGCACCCGGCCCGCCTCGGCCCGGCCAAGTCATATGACTCTCGCTGGCTTTTAGGCCAAACCGCATACGGAAAATCGGTCCACGGCTCAAGGAAGATCCCGAGACTTGCAATAATTAAATATTTTTATAATTGCGCTCTCTGCGGTCTTTTAATTGCCAGGGGGATTGGCCTAGGCATGACAAGTATGTGGGGAAAAACTAGAAATCTTGACTGCATTTTCTCGAAGTGGTCATTCCAGATTTAAATGGCAATTGGGACGGGAGATTAGAGTTATTAAAGCCCATAAATACTATAAAATCTAAGGCTTGAGCAACTCCAAAATAACTGGGAGATGGGTGAATTCGAAGATGGCAGCTCATGAGCTTATGGTTCCATTTTGGTTTTCATGTACATTGATTTTAACAACACTTAACCTATATTTAAATTTGAAGAATGTGTTACTACTTTTGCTTGAAAGTCTAATTTCTTCAAGTCAGAATTTAGTTGGTTTCTAAAAATATTTAATGGCTGGCCATATACTTGGGTACTTCAGAAATCTTTAGAGTTTTTAGAACACTAAACATGTTTTTTTAAAACCATAGTGATAGCACCCCCGATATAAACAATATCACTGCCATAATTCAATAAAGTTCATGGACCATTAAAGCCCAGATTTGATTGCCTCAAATTGCCGGCCCGAGAAAGAGTTAACGAATTGGAATTGCCCGGTAAAGGAAAGTTAAATTGATCCTTAATGAATGTCGGATGTTGTAACTTGCCACTGAACACCCCCCAACAAGAGTTGTAATCCCATTTCTCCCCCTCGTGGAGCAGCTGTTACTCTGAACCCGGTGAAAGGAGGAGGTTGGCTGGCGAATCAAAATTGATTTTAATGATGCCTTCGTTTCGGATCGCTTATCGGACATGTACCGAACATCATGTTCGTAAATCATAAATCTTGCTATCATTTCGTTTTGTTGCCACCTGAAGGGCAGGAGGGCGCCTTTTCGCCCAAAAAACGCTGCATGTCCCGGGGCTAGCGGATGATGGGTATTCGATCCGGATTCGGTTGAGGAATGACTGTGGAAAGATATTTTGATGGGGTCGCAAGCTGTGCGTGTACTCTCCGCAGCAACTGTCTTAGAGTCTTGAACAAATGTTTGGATATTAGGCGGAGCCTTCGACGGGCGGCAGGTGCAGCAGGCACTCACCTGCCTTTCACTAAACAAAAGGCAATGGTGCCAGGTGAGTTGAGTTGAGCTTAGCTTACCTCTTTTGTTTGCCTTGGCCGGCTGCATTTGGATGCTTTTGATAATGGCAGAGATTAAACGTAATCCCTCCCGGACGTTGTTCATATATCTTTTTAATTAGCCGGACCACAAGTAGCTAAAATTAATTTTAAGGGGGATTTGCTTTCGAAATTTGGATTTGGAAATGAATGGGAATGACTAAGGCAAAATGTTATGGAATGTAGGACGAAGAAGTATAAATTTTTGAAGCCAATACTATATTATTTAGGAAACTATAGATGATCTAGTTCCTTAAAAATTATTATAAAAGTATATATGAACACTAAACAGTGACTTTAAGGAACTATTTTAATCAGACAAACATATATGATATTTCATTCGGATCTGATGGATCCTATGCCCATATGTTATCTTGACAACTCGAATCAATAAATAAGTATCCCATGTGTTTAATTGCATTTCCCGTTCGGTTGATTAGAACACTTAAGATAAACTTGCCAAGAGCTCAATTTCTTAGCTTTCCTGGCCAGATAACTGTGCCGTTAGATATAGCCGACATCCTTTCTCTATTCCCCGCTGCCTTCCTTCCAATTAACATAAATGCCATGGCAAACATACGCCAGACAAATACCTGCAAGGGAAATTGAATTGCTTAATTAATTTCCACACTCGCTTCCCCTTTTCGAAAACAAGAGGCGCGGGGAGGCAAATAAAACTGCAAACAAAATTGGAAAATAAAATTTAATTTTAATGCAGCTTAGTCTCGTTTAGTCAAAGATGTCCCCCAGGATGCATATCCTTTTTTTTGTTCCTTTTTTGCCTTTTCTGTGCTTTTTATTCATTCTCCTCGAGATTTTTATGTGCGAGCGAGCTTTTCCTTCGGTCGCCGGTTAAACGAGTTGCCGAGACGACGATGGCGACCCACTTTTGGCCTCGCCTGCGACTGGGACTGCGACTTGGATTCGGACTGCGACCGAGACGGCAGCTCCCAAAGACACCGTGATCTCTGACNAAAAAAAAAAAAAAAAAAAAAAAAAACAGCAGCCACACAGCAAAGAAAGTTATATCCAGCAGATATCATTTCATGATGGCTGTCGATTAAACTTTTTATTATATTTATTGTTTTCCCAAAATTTTAGCAAACTTAAATTATGGTAGTTTTAAGATTTTGTCTTGTTAAAAACTAGGTCTACACTTTTTATTACGAATCACTGATAAACATTTTTCCCAGTGCACCTTTTGCCTGCTCGTTGGCGCCACTTTCTTTGGCGTCCAGATGACTGGTTGACACCAATTTGAATGGCAAGTTTCTGTCAGTCGGCCCGCTCTTTTTACATCACAAATAAGCAGAAAATAGGATCGGGTTCGCCATGTGAAAGTCAAGGAGTGATACAAATACTAAATACTTAATGCCACCCTCCACAGACCCCCACAGGGTTTCGGTTGACGCCAATTGGCAAATGTGGCCCATGTGCAACCTACCTTTGGTCGGTCAATTCAATTACAGAAAAAAAACTAATAAAGCATTTGTTCCATTTCATAAGAAATGATTTAAATATTCAAGCTATTTTAAATGTGAAGATTAATTAATGTTGTCTTTAAAAATAAAATGACTCCTTCAAAAAACGCCTTAAGTTAAATTTAAATCTAGGAAACCAGGATTTCGGATCTAGAAACTAAATAATAAAAACATTTTGTTTAAGTGATAGTTCCTTCCCTATATTTGTTTAAGTGATAGTTCCTTCACTATAAATAACCCTAATCACTACCCTACCCCCCAACGCAAGCCCATTTACCAAGTCTTTGGAAAATTATCTTTAAACTCTCTTTGTCAATATCAGTTTCTTCACTCGCAAGCCGTTCTCCCAGGTAAAATAATGACAACAATGCAAATGCTTATCATGGCCATGGCAGCTAGGAAAAGCTAGCTCGAATTTCCAGCGCAAGACACAATATTTTCCCCACCCCGCTTGCACTCTGGAGACCATGCAGGCGTTAAATGAGAAGCGTTTGACAACTGGGAAGGCGCCACGGCACCCCTCCATGCCACCCTTCCCAGGTGGTTGTTGTTGCAGGCAGAGATCAGAAATTAGTGTGCCAAGTTATTTGGTCCCGGAGCCGCCCACATATTCGTATTCAATGCACTGAGAGAAAAACAATTTGTTGGAAAAACATTTATATAAATTATATAAATTTATACCTTTGTCTTAAGTGACTTGTAAAATTTTAATTTCATAAAATTATAGCAATCACTAGATTTTTCATACTATAGATTCTTGTGTTATTTTTTTATACGTGTATCCCTTGCCCCTTCTCCTTTTACCCATCCCCTCCCACACACGCACACACGTACACAGAGAGCAGGCAAAAATTAATTGCAATGCCGCAAATGACAGCGTCAAGTAGTAAAAGTAAGCACCCACGAAGAAGAAGGCGAAGGAAAGGACGACTCCCAAGCAGCAGCCTTTCCAGCCTCAATTCTGGCTCTGGTCTCCCCAGGAAGGGGGCGTAGCTGTGTGGGCGTCACGTGCGCCGGTTGCAACAAGGATGAGCTCGTTAAAGGAAATGACAACGATGGCGACAACAGCAGCAAATACCGAGTCGCGTTGTTCGCTTCTGTTCTCGATTGCGTAAATTTTGTTTGTTGCTGTTGTTGTTGAAACAAAATGTTATTAACATTTGCTGCAAGTTAAATAAGTGGTGGCAAGAAATTTTAAAGGGAGAGAGGAGCTACCAGTTTCTTCTTTTGGCAGTGGTTCCCAAAGACCTGATGAGGAAGTTTGCCAGTTTCTCTGCCCGGCCTCTCTCGCAAGATCACAAGATGTTAAGAACTCGAAATCTTGGCTTATTTTTTAGCTAAATAACATTTTGTAATGAAATAAATTATATATATCTCGCCACCATGTCAATTTCTTGCCTGTCCTCCCACTGAAAGGTACCATTTCCAGATGACATTGAAAAGCATTAATCCATTATAAAACCTAGACTAAAATGGCAAATTATTTTCATTATCTTTAAGACGACTCTTCAAGCTGAACCGCCTCACAAATTCGCCGCTCTCATTGCTCCATTATCGCATTAAAAATAAACCTTCGCGGCGAAATCCGTTGCCATAACAGTTAATTGTTTACAATTTGACCCACAAAAGCCATTTGGCACACACATTACACTGTCATCCTCCTTGCCGAGGGCTATCCTACACTCCAGCGACTCGGGCTGATTTATGGCCATGATATGAAATTCGTTAATTGTCAACACACATCGCATCGCCTCTCTCCGTGGACAGATTCTAGCCCGGCTGCAAAACAAATGACAATTGGAGTGTGTTAATGGAAGCCGTCAACATCTCTCGCTCAGCACTTACAGCTTTACCTAAGCAGCAACACCTTCAATTTGACTGAAAGCCTGGAAAAAAAATAGTGAAGGGAAAGGAAATTGAAATAAACACAAAAAAATTTACACTTTTAATAATAACTGTTCGGTGAATTTTTATAATACGTTTTAGAGATATTTCTGTAAAGGGATAATTCTCAAAATATATAGAGATTGGGTGAAAAACGTATGACTTTTAGAGGCTTTAAACTTTTAGAAAATTGTGTTAATGGTTTGCGAATTTCTATAATACGCATAATGAATTTCCAGTTACATTTTCCGACTTCCTGCTCCTCTGCGCCCACATCCACGTTGTGTACTTAGGACTTTTATATGTGGGGGCCAAATACTTGAAAAGCCCGCACGTAGGTTTTACAACTTAATTACAAGTCGCGTTAATCTAAGCCAAATGAAGCTTCACCTCACTCGTTCACTTTGCATTTGAGATGCACATGGCACAGGAATGGAAAAGGGAATTTAAATAGGAGCACAAAAAGGCGAATGGAACTCGCCCTACAAAGTGAGTTGGCATTTTAATTGGATGGTTTATAAAGAGCTAAGCGGTTTTGAAATGGTAAATAAATAATAAAAAAGATAACCAATAGAAACTAGAGATTAATATCAATCCAACATTTGGAATCTTTTAAAAAATAATTCATATTTTTACTATTTTAACAATTAAGCTTACTTTAAATTAATTTATTTCGCAACAAAGGACCTCTATTGTAAATTCCAGAATACAAAAACTATTCAGTAAAACGTTGAGTAAATATTACTACAGCATATCTTCAGACAGCTGTCGCTTTTGTGAGTTACTTTCCATTCAATATTTCGCGCTCACGTTTTTTTGTCTTGGGCAAAGCAAAATTTGAAAACAAAAAGGTAAATTGTCTTGCCACTAATAATGATGAAGGCGATAATGAAGATGTTGTTGGCCTGATTGACACTTTTATTCAACGACCATGACTGTGACTCTGACTTTTAGCCGCTGCTCGATTTGCACAGATATTCCCATCTATCTATCTATTTGGGCACAGTAAAACCTTTCTTTGCAAACCTTTGGCTTATAGAAATTTATGTTATTTAAATATAATTTGGAGTTACTTTGTTTTGGATACTGTACTACTGTATAAGAAGCCTAATTTAATTGTATTTTTTAAATTATACAAATTATACAAATGTTTTTAAAATATCTAACCTAATGCAAATAACATATTAACATGGATTAATATGGGTTTATGGGGTAAAGGTAACTAAGACTTGAAATGTGTAGCTCTGTAAATCTAATAAGGCTTTATTTAGCCAAAAGAAAATTAAAATTTAACCCTTTTTACAGTCTGTGCATACTATAAGTGTTTCTGCAGAGGAAAGGCAGATACATTTGCGATCTAGGGAGGCAGAGCTAGATCATAGTTATTCCAAAGAAGAGCTATCAGCCAGACAAATATTTCAAGAACCCTTCCTTTGAGAATTTAAACCAACTTGAATATTTTTTGAATATATTTTTTCGTTAAGTTCTGGTAAAAGACACTTTTTCTGCACAAGGGAAGCTTCACTGTACCTATCTATCTCTATCTGCGCTTGTATCGGATGAGGCGAAAACAATTTGTCGTTTGGGCGGGGGGAGTGGCAGGCTTGCAGATTTGCAGCGGAGCGTTGCAGTTGCACGTTTCTTGAAAACGCCGCACAATTTGCAATTGAAAGTTGAGTTGGATTTTTCACTTTTTTGCGTCTTTTACACAGTAACCGCAGTTGGCCATTTGATCGAAAAGAAGACCTTTTCGCAGCACAGAATGTTGTGTCCGGTTCGGATTCGGTTTTCCTCCTATTTCTATTTTTTCATTTTTAAGTCCGCTCTCTTATATGGGATCACGTTCTATTTGAAACGTGAATTATTTGCAACAAGCCCGCTGATGGATGGAAGTAAATCATGAAACAGAAAGAGGATAAAGATAGGAGCAACGAAATGGAGAAAGATGGGAAAGCCGGGGAGGAGTACGACCCAATCCCGCGCATTCAACTCAATTTTCAAGTGCGTGTTAAGCGCCACTTTACAACACACGATATGCGATTTACGATATTCGATACAGGCGCGAAATGCCTTCGAAAATATTTTCCTTTTCTCCGCCAGCATCTCCTCCAGCAGTTGTTGTGCTTTGATTGTTATTTTGCGGCTGTTGAACGCTCCAGCTGGCAAAGTCATTAACTTTTATTTTGTTGTATTATATTACACTTGAGCGTGCCGAAGAAGATTACAATAATTTCGGGCCAGTCGTCGCTTTGGCTTAATTGTATGTGGATTTTGGGGCTGCACTCATTGAATTGCGGCGGCTAATGGGGGTCTGACATGGGAACGAGGTAAAAATGCTTAAAATTACGATTAAGAGCAGAATTTAGAAGTGCTAATTTGCCAGTCTGTGCCTATATAGATTTTAACTGCTACTTTTACTTAAGTTTAAATCAAATGCATGTCTTATCCCATTAAACACACAAATTATACTTAAATGATACCAAGAAAATCCATCAACTAAATACGGTATTTATATGGTTAACTTCTGATTTAAATTCAGTGTATTAAAATTCATTATTTAACTAAAACACTGCTAAACTCTTAATGGTGAAAGCCACTACCGAAATTCCATTAGGGTCCAAGCAAATTTGCTAGACCCTCCCTAGCCCTGCTTGAACATGGTCTAAAAGCAATTTGTTGACCCAACTTTTTTTGTGTTCCGTTCGCTTGTTTACTTAAAATTTATCACAATTACTTTGCCACATAAAACGCAATGAAAAACGAGAAAAACTGTTTTTTTGATGAGATTTTAAATGCTGACAGAGTCTTGTTATTAGAGTAAACAAACCACGAAAAAATAACGAAATAAAAGAGCAGCGGCGAATGCAGAAAAAATAAAGGGAATAATGGTAAAATGTAGTTCAAAAGTGGCATAACATTTGTGAAATTAAAATAAACACAGTTCCAATCTGCGGATGGTTGTTGCTACTTTTGTTTTGTGGCTTCAATTAAATCATATGCCAAGCTTAGCTGACTTTTCGTGCTGCTGAAAACTGTTGCTATATCTACGGCTATAGCTACTTATACAATACAATATCAACCGCCCCCAGACTGCCAGTCGGGACGGGAGCCGTGCAAAAACAAAACCGAAAACTAAAAACCGAAAACCAAAAACTGAAAACTGAAAAGAAAAACAATTGCATAAAAAATTCACATGACTCGAATCGCTCGCGCTCGTCTCTTTTCAGATTATACAACTTTCTAATCAAAATATTATTTTATTATTATTACTCGTGGCGCATTTTTCGTTATTTTCGAACATTGCCTTACTTCACTTTCCGTGCCGTCACTAAATTCAATTGCTCAATTGACTCAATCAGCCGCAACTAAAAAGTACGTTTCGATTTTCCCCGGTTATATTTTCGAAGCACAGCTTCCGCTACGCACTTTTCGTCTAAGACTGCTCCGAAAATACTCGTAAATGTGGGTCAGTTTTGCCTCCATCATCGGCTGCCAAAGTAAAACCAAAAATCATCGACAGAGGCACGTAGAACGCTTTAATTACAATTGGCCTAGTTTCGCTCCGAGCCCAGATTTAGGAGCAGCCCGAGTCGTGGATGTACCTGATGGCTATCTGGAGATAAATATATATGCCAGCCCATGTCATGGAGCCTATCAGATCCGAGTTAATAGTTTAATTGGGAGTGGGCCACGGGGAAAATTTCCTACGGCCAATCCCTGGGGAAATGTGATGAAATGTGCCGAAATAGGTCTTCGTTTATGGGTTGAACTTTGTAGTAGTTATATATTTTTAAGGAAATACAGAACTTTTGAATCAGAATTAAATAAAATGTAAATTTTGGTATAAATAGCAAAGACAACCAAATGTTCTTAGCCTTTATACTTTTTTTCTAGTTAAAATGATTGGTCTTCCTTAGTTAAAAATCTTATCTTAAAAGACATCTCTCATCTCTGGCTATTACATCATCAACTTATGATCTCAAAACTCAGACAAAGTCCGACTCTGTACCACTCTTTGTCTTGGCCACATCTTGACCAGATATAATCCCAAGAAATTATCTCTAAATGGCTTTCCTATGACCTCAAACGGGCTTACTCTTTATTTTCGGGCTC
Source organism: Drosophila lini (assembly GCA_018905715.1). Classification (NCBI taxonomy): domain Eukaryota; kingdom Metazoa; phylum Arthropoda; class Insecta; order Diptera; family Drosophilidae; genus Drosophila; species Drosophila lini. The sequence continues at coordinate 6,030 of JAEIIL010024810.1, read as the reverse complement.
ATCCCTAACGGAACCCGTCGCCCCAGAGCTTGAACCCTGACCCAGCTGACCTCATTGCACCTCTCTATGCGCTTCTCACACACTTTTCCTACGGGCTTGCACAACCAACTCGGAAGGCCTCATTAACTGACCTTAGTTGACAATTTTAATGGCTGTTTGAGCCGGACCCACAAAAATTGCCTAATGAAGTGCTCATGGATTGCGAATGCGAGCCAAAAGTCAGGCGAAAGGTTCCCAAAAAAAAAATGGTGGCTGAAAGTTTGTTGAACTTTTGCTACGGCGAAAAAAAATTAAAAATAAGTTTCGGCCAAAAAAATTCAATTTCTTTGCATATTAAATCAGGCAAATCATGGTGTGACCCGAGGCCAAACTAGTTATAAAAAGATCTGCCGCCGAGCGGTTGGGTTATGTCATGGTGCCAGGCATTTCCTTCGAAATGCTAATGCTGGCCAAAGAATATTTCGCCAAAGTCAGGGCCAAAATTTCTGGCCCTGCTCTCCGGTCCCATGATTTCATAATTCCTCCTGTCTTTGTGTTCTTACCAACTCGCTTGGCCACTTCTATCGCTAATACCATTGGCCCGGGGGCATAACTGGGTTCAAACACCTTTCGAAAACTTGCCTAATGCGTGTATTGATTGGAGTGTGTGGCGGCTTCCAGCCGCTATTCGGATTTTTCATCTTCGCGGCTCCCCCACGGAAATCGGGCCCATTGCGAAAGAAATCTTCATGTCTCGAACAATTTGTTGCGCCTGCTCTGCAAGTCAACCAAGATGGAGCTCTTGACGGGATCTGCGACTGAAGTTGAGGTTGCTTCATTGTACACCACCGAGCCATATTTCGAGTGCTTGTTCAGAGTGCGATTTCCATAATTCCAAGCATTGAGAGTGTGCCACATAAAACGCTGAGATTCCAAGAATTTTAGATCAAAACGAGTTATAATTATAGCAAATTTGTATATTATTTCACATGGTTTTAAGCCAAAAAGCGCTTAAAGACTTTCGACTAAACACAGTTACATTATCTGAGTTTAATTTAGAATTTTTTCTTTAATGAATTCCTATTATTTTGTTCATAAATCTACACAATCAAATCTTAAAAGAAATATTTATGTGTACTTTAAAAATATTGTATTTTTTTATATGTAGACTATTTTTTCTTGTGTGTCGCGCATTTCGCAATTTTCATTTCTAATGCCTTGGAAACTGGCTGCAATTTGGTTGGTCGCTCGTCGCTTTACAGTTTGATTAGCTGGAAAATTTGCCATCGTTTAATTAAATTATGTCTGCAGTCGGCGGTCGGGAGTTGGTGCCTGCGCTTACGTGTATGGGCAGTCGAATGACAATGAGCGGAAATGGCGGGCAATTTGCATGCAACGGCAGCTGACTTATTCCATTTCCATATCTCCCTCCCCCTCCGACATCTCCCTCCCCTGCCGCTGAAGTGAAAGGTGCGGTCCGCTGGCCAACCTAACGCTGAAAGCATCTTGGCCATTGAACTTTCCGTTCTAAGGCAACTTCTCGGTGATTCTGTAATTTCTCCACTCCGAGATGGAAATTGAATTTGCTAAAAAAGAAAAAAAAAATGCTGGATATGCATGAACCGTAGAAATCGTCTAAACAAGCATTCTGTACCTATAGTCATGGCCAATAGCTTTGCCTGCTAGAAAGATACAGTTAGATAGAGAATGGAATGTTACCCATTTACATTTTTAAGCGCAATAATCGTGGGTTAATTAGTTTTATTTGGTATATGAATATAATTACAAAGAACTTCGCATCAATTTTAAAATATGATTTAAATTAGGGATAATAATACAGCTTTAACTTAAGAAAAATACTGAAGTAATTAAAAAGTACGAGGATCTAAGCAAGTGTGAAAAATAAAAATCCTGCTCAAAGAACAATGTTTTGCCTAAATGCCAACCACTTTCCAAACCCAAGTCGAAAGTTCTTGCTACAAAAAGCCAGTTTATCTTATAAATTCGTACAACTCTCCGTTCCATTTCACTCATTACCAGCATGCACGCACATATTTCAATCATCTTGATGAAGTTGCAGCCAACTGTGCCACTGTGGAAATCGAGCTCCAAGCCATTACTCTTGGAACCTCATCACTTCCCACTTGCCACGCCCAAACGCCCCCTCAGAGCCAGGGAAATAGAGCCCGTATCGCATATAGTATATGGTATATATGCTAGTGTGTTGAGACTGCCGAAAAAAATCGCTAACGAACCAAGTGTGGTCGAGGTCCCTGGCTCTTGGTCCCTAATGGCCTGCACATGTGCTACGTGGCAGCAAACGAACTGCAGTCGGACCCAAGCGAAACACACCCCCTTAACCCTACAAGTCGCCGTCCTAGAGCCCGACTAGAAATGTCCAAAAGAAATCGACGCAGTCACGTAAAATTATTTTAATAATCACATAACTTTCGGCATTTACACGCCAGGCGATCCAATGGGAGTAGCAAACAAAATGTCAATAAATTTCGGACTTTTTGTTTGAGCTAAAAAAGAATAAATACGAGTACAGCAGGGCTCAAAAAATAGGAGCAATACAGCGGTCACTTCTAGGCTTGAACAGGAACAAATATCATATTGTTGAAAATAAAATGTATTTCTTTATAGAACCGTTTCACATTACACACAATATTAATATCTTTAACTAAGGAATTGGATGCCAACAGGCGTAGTAATTTTGTATTCTTAATTAGAAAGAATCATATCAACTTCTCGTAAAGCGAATTGCTTTATGTGAATGTGAAATAATAAAATAGTGCTCTTAATTTTGCTGTTAATTATCAATTATTGCTATAGAGCAAATCAGGTACATGGTTGCTCTTGTAATCTACTTAAAACAACTATAAGTAATATCAGAAATTAGCTATTCTATCCCAGAAAATATTTAACAGCTAGTCAGACTGCATGTTAGCCCTCATGTTTAAGTATGCAATAAACAATTTGAAAGAGGAAACAATTCGTAAGTCCATTTCAATACTCCAACGACTATTGTTTCGACCACAGTTGTGTTTCAGTAACAACGTTGGGATATGCAGAAGAAAAAGTAGACGTTTCAGCGGCCAGAGCGCTTAAGTGGGATTTGCGGGGCACTTTAGTGTCAACTTTAACAATAAGTTGGGCGAAAAAAGAACGTGGCGCATAAATGCCGAGCAGAAACATTCGCCTGCACATAAGCCGCAAACTTTTGACGGCCACTGTGGGCTAATGAAATGAAGCCGCCCCCCCAAAAAAAATATAGGTATATATGTACTATATACTTAAGAACTTGAGCTGATTCCGCACAGCAGGTGACCGTCTGAGTTTTTGTTGATTCTTTTCCTGGTTAGCCCCTGGTCAGTGTTTCAGCTATCAATTGCATCTGTCTATCCGGCAGATACATTTCACCAAAGTCAGACCTGGGATTTTCCCCCTCTAGTATTCTGCCCAGCGGAGCAACTCCAGTGCAGTCGTTTGAGATAAATTACTCTGTGCACCTGATGACAAACTAAACAAGGCCCCTCGAACACAACTCTGGGTCACGGAGAAGGAGGGGAGATCGCTGGTTCATAGGGTATTTTACTTATTTTAAAATTCTAGCAAAAAACCTTGCATGGGAAATTATGGAGAAAACACTGAGCTAACAACAAACTCTTCACTTTTACACATTTAAATTTTATATTTATTATATATTTTTTTTTTAATTTTCGGAACCCAATAATAATACCTGCTAAAGTGTGTTTATACTTTCGACTCTAAGAATTTATTTCTTGTGTTTGTGTTCCCTTCTATGGCCGCATTTATTGTCATTATTATTTTGATACCTTTTTTAAATTTCTGTTGTTGTCTGCACAGTTTTCCTGCTATCTGCCGGTAGATTTATGCCAACAAAAGCCAACAATAAAAAATATATACACTCTTCTTTTGCTTTTAATTTTGTTTCTTTCTGGCCCTGTCCAGTTGGGGCGGCGGACAGCTGCATTAAAAAGTTGCCAAAGAAAACAGTTTGCATTGCAATTTTTCCTGCTTTTATTTTTCAGCTCTCCTTCTTTCGTTTGTTGTGTTCGTTATATTTCTTTTTGCTATCAACGTAGGGAAAAAGAATACAAAATAAAACAACTAAATAGAAATAGATATATACGTAATATATATTTTTTTTGTGTGTACATTAGGAGTGACCGGGGCCCACAAAAGGTTGTCCGGTCTGTTGCAACTCGGTTAAGCCCTGCCAGCATCCAGCATCCAACTTTCAACTGGGTCATTGTTGTCCGCCCTGGCTTACCGACTCGAGCAGAAATAATGCCAAATCTGAATGCTGCGAATTCAATTTGATATATAAAAATATATGCTGAAAAGAGAACAATCGAAAGTAGTTTAAGCTTAAATAAAGTAAAGCCCAAAATACGTATTTGGAACTGGGATTGGTACGTGAACCTATCCTCCATGGAGCGAGAAAAATTTTTATTGGATTTTAAATTGAAAGAGGGAATATTTTATATGATTTCTGATTACTTTATATCAAAGTTTAAAATTAAATATTATTAAATTAATATAGATATAGCCATATAAATGCCGACTGCATAAGCTCCATAGGTTCGTTAAAATACCCTACTCCCTGTACCGTACTGCACACCTGACAGGTAACCCTTGGAGCAACTGCCCACAACTCATCCCTCTTTGTTTGTTAATTTCTTTTATAATTTTTGCAATTTTTCTTTCTCTCCCCCAACCTCCTCTCAGTCAGTGCAGTTCTGGTGTCCCTTCGCCGATTTTTGCTTTGTTGTTTCGTTTCATTCCGTTCCAGGTTTTCAGAACTTAATTAAATGTTGTCACAGCGCACACTTTGTAGTCCCGGTGCCCGGACCTTTGCCCCTACACCCCCTTTTTCCTTCGAGTCCTGGGGGCAGAGGAGCGGACCGGTCCGCTCCATTGGCAGCGTTGGCTGTTTGTGACAGCAATTCGAAGTGTAAATGAAATAATAGCTGCTAAAAACCAATTTGGCGTAAATTATAAAAGCTTAATGGGCTTTGTAAGCGGGGATGCCCCTCGCCTCTTGGCAGCTTTCATTGAGCAACCTTTGACTAACGATTTATTTGCTTGTTCTCTTGCAGTTCGGTGGAGCTGATAGCCCTGCTGGCTATTTCGTGCACCTTCTTCCTGTTCATGCACACGAACAAGCTGAACAGTCGCCTCAAGGAAATGGAGGTGAAGCTGCAGCCGTCCGAGTTTTCGGCCCTCGGCCTGACCGGCAATCACATCAGCGGACACGATGCGGGCAGTAAGTCACTATATCCCCCAGATACTCAGATACTCTCGCATAGATGTATCTGGCACCTCACCCCCTCTCATTTCCATCTCGCAACAATGGACACAAGGCCAGATTGTGGGCCAGAATTTGCGCTCGATTGCATTCGCGTTGCGTATCGGAATAAGGCATCGCATTCGGACAGGAAGTTTGGCACAGACCAAGTGCTAGTGGTAGATAGGATTCGACTGGGGGTTATCTGGGGAATTTAGATCTGTCTTTCCTATTTTGTAGAACTTAAAAGAAAATTTTAGCAAATATATCTAAAGTGTTTACAGCAAGATTATTAATATAATTGGTGTTTTGGAAGTCTAATTGAGAAGATAGTTTTTATATTGTTCACTTAATCCAGCTAAAAAAGGATAGTTTTTATACAATAGTTACAGGATAACTGGATGGTATAATGTATCCGCAGGTGAAACTTATATTAACCGGATGATAAATGTGTCTAACCCACCCTTCCCAATAAGTGCGATACCGCGTTTGAAAGTTGGCTACGCCCAATTGATTTTTAATTACCACATTGACCTGAACCTCAAGCCTCAAAAAAAGAAGAAACGGATAAAAAAGAGAACAGCCTCCCTGAGGCCTTTGTTAATAATTTCCGTTGGCGTTGGCCATAAAATAGCTGATCGTTTTAAGCCAAATTAGTGCACATTGCTTTTTGCATAAATGTAGGATTTGAAACAGGCGGGTTTCCTTCGCGGCGCACTCGAAGCGGTTTTAGCTAT
>JAEIIL010024807.1:0-32362 GCA_018905715.1 Drosophila lini | reverse complement strand
GAACTGGAGATATCATGGCCGCCAGTTCGAAAAACGTGGTTTCGAGATAAACGCGTTTGATGTTGAAGTAATTTTAAAAATAGCTCCTTTTGACGAAGACCTTCCATCACAAAAAAGGCTGTATCTTCTAAAGTATTTCGAATTTCTAAAAATCCTTTTAGGGGATTTTACCCAAGCTATAAATTTTTTTTACCCAAGCTATAAATAAATGCAATAAAAAAAGTTGCTCAATGAGAAGACCCCCTTAAGTTATTATTTATATTATTATTTAAAGTTGAATTATTGTTATATCATATGTAAATATATATACGAATAAAAAATACAAAACAACAAAATATTATGGAATATTTAATTTATTTTCGGTTCTAATTAGTTTATTTTGGGGAAATTCCAATCTCATTTTCCATTGGCTTTAAATAGATGTAAAGACAACTGTCAGTAGTGAAGGATTTAAAACAAGAAAGGAGAAACATATCATATAATAATTTGGTTTTGATAAACTTAAAAAAAAAACGAAGTTTAATCGCATAAAATACATATATATTTTAGATTTAAATATTTTTTAAAGTAACATTATAAATTTAAATGCTGAAAAATACGTCAAGCCTGTGTCTTGTATGAAGTTGTGTCGAACTCATACGGTGTATAACAGTTTTGATGCTAATGTCATTCATCTGAGAGTTCAGTATACGTATCTCTATACAAGCGGATTGTACGCGAGAGCCGCGTGCCGAAGGTAGCAGAGCCGAAGAGACTTATACTTATACGGCTACTCATACAGCATTCTTATAATATTATATATAAAAGGCACAACAGCCGATGGGCTTCGAATAATTGTACTTATACTTATACGTATACTAAAATTTGTACAGATACTTATACGTCTAGCTTATACTTATACTATTGGGATGGCTCGCTTATAAAGTATGAGAGATGAGTACATGGCTTATACTTGTACATCAGCTACATAGGAACTTTTTACTTCTAAAGTTATTTGAAGCAGATACTGAGTGCTTATACTTACGTATACTGCAATTTGAACTTTCCTTATACTAATGTACTTATACTTGGAACACCAGAGCATTAATCTATTTTCAAATGCAGAATATATTGTTGTTTTGTTTAATTTTCTAAAATAAATACATAACTAATAGGTCAAGAAAAAACGTTATATTTAAACTGCAGGAAGTTTCCTCATATAGGGTATTGTACATTCTTATACTGCAATGTCTCCCATATAAAATACAGCTAGCTTATACTAATATTCATATACCTTCTAATATTTCATAGTAGCCTTATAATCGCATACAAAATACCGCTTGCTTATACTTATACAGGCAGCACATGTACCTGCTCTACTATGGAGATGAAACCAAGAGTTGTAGCAGACTGACTTTTCATGTCGGTGCGAACCAGTTGATTCTTATACCATCCGCGAGACTTTTACGCTACTGTGGGCTCTTCGGTGGCGCTTGTCTACTCACATGACTTGCACTTATACTTTGCCACCCCCGGAACGTCGAGTGGCCCAGTATAAGTGTGTGGCAATAAACCGGCTTGGCAGCAACAACTCAGAGCACGCACCTTCGCAGCATGAAAGAGAGCGAGTCTGCACATCCCATGCCTCGCTCTCGGGACTCTCCATACAACACACAACACCAACACACTCCGCAACACTCAGTTCGTTCGGTCTTCGCTGGTCCGCGTAGCTACGAGGTTTTAGTTCGGTTTTAGCTCTGATTCCGAGAGGACGCCAGGCTCTGTTTCCGTTTCCGGCCCGTTACTCGACCGCGTCGCACGGAGCCTATACCGCTCACCCACACTCCCATACTCATACTCATACTCACTCGCCCGCACGCGATAACAACGCCAAATTATCGAGTCTGCGCCAAAAAAAAAAAAAAGCACATCCAGCAAACAGCGGATGGCAAGTGCGAATCCCAGCAGTGAATCCTAGCCAAGTGGAGGTCCTAGACCACAAGGATTAGCCCTATTTGACCCAAGGAATAGCCGCCAGCATGGTGTAACCGGGAAGCGGCTGTCTCGGGCGCCGAAAGTCATTGAAATCCCAAGTCTCAAGTCCAAAAGCACGAATCTCGAATCCGCTTCAGACTAGTGCCGAAAGTGGTGACCCAAACGCAAATGTGTGGCTTTAACAGCTGGCGCGGCAGCCATCGGTAACTGCTGCGTAGTGTAGTTTTAACCCCAAGAAACAGTTGGTTTACCCAAAAGAAAGAAATAAATATCAACAGCAACAAAATGACCGTGCAACATCAGCAACACATCAAGTGGCAGCAGCATGCAACAAAGCGACGACGCTGCCGTCAGCATTGGATTAAACATCTTCAGCTTTTGGGTCTCGGTAAGTAAGCCACCCTAACCGGAGGTTAAGGAATAACGGAGAGGGGGTTAACCTGGAGAATAGGGTAACTAAAATGAGTTATCTGGAGGGACATCTCATAGAAGAACGTTAACTGACAGTACGTTACCTAACAAAAGGTTGACTTGGAGGAGGTTAGTAAGAGGAGGCATAAGCACATGAATAACTATCTGGAGGTCACTTAACAGCAGGGTAAATAGAAGAAGGTTAACTACCCGTAGCAAGGGGTAACAGCTGTTGCTCATAGGAACAGAAGGCCTTGCATGTTGCAACTTTTTAAGGGACTCTGCGGTCAAAGTGAGCAGGCGTGGCCAATCCATTTCTGATGACTTGAAACTCTCCGTTTTGTTCTGTGTACTTGGGGCTTGAAGCTTGTAAACTAATTAATAATTACACATTATGCCTGGCAAGAACAGCACCGGACACACGTACCACAACAGCGCTCCACTTCCGCTCCAATCAAACGCATTATCGTCATCGGGACAGGTTCTTGGCTCTGGGTTCTGGTTTTGGTAGCGGGAAATGGGAGTGGAGCTGGGAGTTACGTACAGTGCGGAGCTGCACTTGCGGTCTTATCGGGCTTCCGCCCCTCAATCCCAGAGCAGCTTTGGGCCCCCGCCTTCGCCTCCCCGTCGAAATAACACAACTCGATACCGAACACAAACAATCGAATATAATTTACAAAATATTGTGTCGACGCCCACAGTTGGTACGCTTTTCGGTTTGGTTCGCTTGGGGAGCAGGTTTATTTTATTTTTTCTCTCTGGTTTTCTCATATATGAGAGCTTGGCTTGGCTTTGCATGACATTTGTGGGCGGAGAATTGGCCCTGAAATGTGAAATGGAAATGGAAGCGGATTTACAAAAGTACGCCCATCATTAAGAGCCCTGCTGATAAGGCCCGAATCAAGTGGGGGGATGGGTTGGAGTACAGATGGAGCCCAGACCAATTAGTAGCGGGCCACCTGACCGAAGGAGAGCCACGCCCCCACTGCTAAAAGTGAAACCAGGAGATGCCAGGAGATACCGAAAACAACAAAATCAAACACGAATTAGAGTCAGAATCAAAATCAGAGTCGGAAGTCTATCTGGAATCCAGAATCCATCCAGCAGCCAGCATTTAGATGTATGTACATAACTTTGGGCGTGTGTGTGCGTGTGTTTGGAGAAAGGAAAAAGGAAAAGCATGTATTTGTCAGCACAAAATAATCAAGGATCATAATATGTCAACAAACAGACAGGCTCGCAGGCTGGCAGGCTGGATGGCTCGCAGGCCGAGGGAGCCGAAAAACAAGCACAAGGACGACACACGAACGCAGAAAAGTTGCGTCCGTCTGTCAACTCTAGATGTGTGGCCCTGTGTGGGTGCAAAAAATGTATGCCACCAGAGCAACTGAAGCAACTGAAGCAACTGGGGAAGCTGAGGCAGCTCAGCCAGCTGAAGCAGCAGCAAAAGTGTAGGACAAACACGCCGTAATGGCAGCATGTGTTGGGGCAGCTGGGAAAGCGGTGAAAAGCGGGCCAAATCCAAGGGGGAACGAGGTCCGCAAGTCGTCGCGATTTGTCGCTTCTTTTTTGTCCCTGACAGTTGGCAAATGTAGTGAAGTGCATTGACAATACCACCAGCCAAGTACAGCTTGACCAGAGCGCCATCAATGGCTGGAGGAGCGACAGCAGCAGTCGGTGGTCGCCACTTAAGCGGCTGCGCTTCCTGCTGCTCAAAGGGAAGAGATAGAGAGTGTTAAGCACACAGGGACAGATGCGGATAGATTATCCAGCGGATGCCATCTCCAGGAAGCTGCTCCTCGGCTGCCGCTGTCATTTTCGAGCTGGCTCAAAGTTAATTGCGCTGTCTGCGGACTCTGGCCTCTGAACAAAAAGCGAGTCTCTTGCCCAGATTGCGGAGGCAGCTGCAAAAACGGGGCTTCAGAAACGCCCATGTTTGGCCCAGACTCGGCTCCACGCGGCTACTTGGCTTAACGAGCCACCAGCAGCAGCAGCACCTTGAGCACAGACCGCTAACCAGTCCAATATTGACTCGGGACGCCCACACGTCCCACCGAAAAACCACCGACCGAGTCTCGGGTCCAAGCTCAGCAGCGTGGGTTAAGCGAACTTACGTAATTGCAAATCAAATGTGGTCGCCAAGCTCGGCTCCCTCCCCTCCCATATAGTATATATATAGTACAGTATCCCCCCAAAGTATCTCCCAAATCGGTCTTCAATCTGAAACGAAATTGAAAGCGTCAATAGATAAAATTTAAGAAGTGTCAGCGAGAAGTTGGAATTGTTGAATCATTGAAATTATCAGGTCTTTTCGGGCTTTTCACTTATCGAGGCTCTTTTTTAATTGAAATTTACTTTGGTTTTGGTTTTTATTGTTTTTATTTGTGTTTTTGCGTATTACATAGTAACGTGTTTATCAATGGTTTATATTATAAGTAAGCTTGCAGTATTGAAGGCTTAAGGTGTGACTAAAAAAGTTAAGTTACTAAAAATATTAGGGAGGCTTTCGCACTTATCAAAACTAAAAATAAAATAAAGCTGCTTAAATTCTTTAAAGTACTTTGATAGATATGGTTTTCCTTTGTTAGTTTTCCTTGTGATTAAAATACAGAATTAAGAGCTTTCCCCTGAGTGCGATTATCTCGGATATTATTCGAGCTATGTATTTCAATTGTGCGAGAATTATTCTTTAAAACGAGATGACAACATCCATGCCGAAATTGTTGTGTTTGAGCTCCCTGTGTGTGTTTTCGGCTAAATTTGTCTGGGACAGAAATAGACAGTGCATTGGCCATATACGGATTGCTTGTTGACAGAAAGACGAAACTAAATAAAACTAAATAAAACCCACATGTGTGTGTGTGCGAGTGCATAAACAAATCGACAGCATGTGGCAAGTGAGTGGAGTGGGGGTAAGGGTATAGATGGTGTGGGCTCGCTCGTCGGATGTCAAATCGAAAACAATCACAGAATCCACGGCACTTGAAGTCGCCACCGAGCACCGAACTCCCGCTGCGCCGCTGCATCGTGGCATGTGGTAATTGCCCCGGGCTATGCCACATCCATAACCATATCCATATCTATATCTGGCTGGGCGCTACCTAGCCGGCATCGGGATTTATGACCCCTCAACACGTGTGGCAGCTACGACTGCGACGCGACCCCTTGCTATGGTTCAACGAGTTTCGATGGAGCTTCAATTTCAGTTTCAGTTTCGGTTCCAGTGAAGGTTTAGCTTTGGGTTTGGGCTCAGGGTTCGTTGTAAGCGAAAATTGAATTTTGTAATTTTAAAGAAGAGCGCGCTGCGTTCTGGCTCTGGCAGATTGAGAATGAATTTCAATTAGTAGGATACCGATAGCGATACCCGAACCCATACCCTCGTATAAGGATGCGATGTGCGCGCACAAAGAGCAGGGCGGCAGGGGCGGCAGGATATTAGCAATGTGCAGCCTGGCGTGCTTCCTACGCAGAATATTCCCACAGAAGGATGCGGCGGATGGCTGGCATAGATGATTGCTCCCGCTACAGCTATAGATGCCGCTGTCGCTCCCGCCTCTCAGCCGCTCTGACTTTGATGGGTTTGCTCGATATTGATGCGAATTGATTTGGTTAGTCAGCTGTCGGACAGCCGGATGCCCAGTTCCCCGCCCCTGAAAACCCATCCCCATCCTGCAAACAGACAGCTGAATGAATAAATAAAAACGGCAAATCAAGCAAGATGCCAAATGAGGCTCGTCATAGACTCGTCCTGACAGCAAAATGAGGCTGCCCCTCCCCCGAGGTCCGAGTGCGAGTCCTCGAGATGGAATACATTTAATGGCTCTCAGAGTTGCCAGCTCCTGCTCCCTCTCCCCATCCTGGCTGAGCTCGGTGCGGCTCAGTGGAGTAATTGAAAAACCATTTCAAGGTGAGGACAGAACCCAACACTAACCGATGGCTTCATCATCCATCCATTCAGACATTTGCCTGCTGGCTGGTGGCTCCTGGCTGCTAATTTAAATTTATGAATTTTTGGAAAACATCTCAATGTGGGCCTCGGCCTCGGCGGCTGCTTCTCCTTCAACTTCCTTCCACGCACTTTCACTTTTCTTGAGTATTTAATCAAGTGTGAATAATTGCATCATTCTGCTCAAAGGGAGTCGATATCCTTTGTGTTTGTGCGCCGCCAGATACGAGCCCCCCAGCCAGTATGTCTGCGGACCTGTTATCGATATGTGGGCCAAGGAACCACAGCCGAAACCCAACCCAGTTTCCCCCCAGAGGGAGGGCAGGCGACGGAGGCAGTGAAATCGAATTCAAAGCCGGCTGAGTTTTCACTTTATTTTGTATTTTGCGGCACTTGCATATTTTAGACGGCCGATATCGAAAAATGAATATTTTATTAGTTCTGGCAAATATGTATTTACTGCGATGTGCGCTCGAGAGACTGGTCCTGCTGCATCCTTGGCTTAATTGAAGTGGCAAGTGGCAGCTGCAACATCCACGGTCTTCGGGTTCAGCGTAAACATCAACTTCAACTTCAGCATCTGCCTAATTTCGCTCATTTCAGAGGAGTCGCGTGTCAAACCGGTTGGACATTAGCTCGTGGCAGCCCCAGCTTCTGCTCTTCACTTCCACTTTTAACTTGCGCCTCGGCATTACTTGAGCCTCATCTCCGGCAGCTTGGCTCAACAGCTGCAAGTGCAACTTCTGGACTTTGGGAACAAAAAAGTCACAGAACCGCCGCGGCGCGTCGCAGGTGCCACGGTACTGAATGCTTCCATTAAAATAATCGACGCGTCGATGCGATGTATTGAAATCTTCAAAGAATTAACTAAAGAGATCGGAACAAATGGAATAAGTTTCTAGAGCTGTATTTATGTTTTCAGCATTTAAAATGATTTAAACTTTTGTTGATTGCGTTTTTTAAATGTTTGTAATCTATTAATTCGTATTGCATATCAATGCTTTGAAAGGCCTTAAATAAAAGTTATCGAATTATTAACTTTGATGTATGTATATCTATTTTTTTATGTTTAAAATACTTAATGATTGCAATTTTTAAATGATAATCTATTGATTCATGTTTTATATAAAGGAACTGTTTATAATAGAACTTTTAGCTTTGTAGGCAACATTGAAAGCAAATATATGATGTATATTTTTTTATGGTAAAAATACTTCATTGATATATATTTTCTTCCACTTTTAATTAATAAGTTGATAAAGTTGATGGGGAGATTTAACAGACCGCTGAGCTCTGATCTCTGCTTTATTTTTTCCGCGAAGCTTCCCGGCTTCGCCTTCATCTGCAGCGTGTGAACTGCTGGCGGTCGTCCCATCTCCCACGTCCCATGTCCACTGCACGCTTCAGTAATCCGCTCCGCGAAGAGTCACCTTTGCACACCTTTGGCCGATGCGAGATGGGCGTCCAGTTGGCCGGTGACGTGTGGTTCCGCTTCGGCAACTTTCCTTCGCGCCGGGAAATCTGTGACGCGGCATTTGGCCGCTTGGCCGCTGGGAAAACTTTAACTTTAACGACTTCACTTGGTTTAATTGCGACAGCGAAAAATTCGTTTTTCTTCGCAGCAACTTGGCTGGGAACCAAAGGGCTCCTCCGGCTTCTTCTGCTCCTCCACTTGCTCTCAGGAAGCCCTGGAAGATCGGGTTTCATGCGCAGACATGCTTCATTGGACGAGCTGGCACCCCCTTAACCCCTGACCGCCACTGCTTTGTCATTCGATTGCGCAAACATTATTCCACGGGCGAGAAAGCATTTGCATTTGCATTCCTCATCCTCGTCGCCATCCTCGCACTCATCCTCCCGGTAATTCGAGTGTTTTGCTTAACCCTTAGCATACCAGCAGCAGCAGCCAGGCATTGTTGTGTGTTGTGTGCTGTGTGCCGTGTGCCGTGTGTGTTTACGATTTTGGCCAAACAATGGCCAACTTCGACGGCGACAGCGACAGCGACGTCGACGGCGAAAGCGGATTCGGATGCAAATGGAATGGAATGGATGCTTGTGCCGATGCCGCACGCGCTCCCAGTTGCCGCTCAAACGGCAATTAAGCCAAACAATGAGCTGCCAAACACTCTGGCTGCACCGGAGTGAATGAAGATGCAGGAGCCAGGACTCAGTGTGTCTCAGCTTCTAATTTGCCCGCTCATGTCTGCGGGAGTACTCCTGCCCATGGCCTTCTCCTGCTCACACCACACCACTTATTCCCGTTCCTCGCAAAAAAACAAAGAAGTGCTGAGCTGTGAGTACTCTGTAAATACATCTGAGAACTTCAAAAGGGTCGAACATACATCTCTATAGACTGGTGATAAATAAAATAAACTTATTCTTGGGAAACTGATAATTAAAAGATATGTTTCATACCAAGATCCTCCATATTTAGGATAATTTTAAATGCATTTTCCACTCCTGAACATTCAGCTTAAAATGCATTTCCCATATTATAATTGCTTGGTTTTGGGTTTCCTGCATTGTTATCAGTAAAATGCTGGCAGATACAGTTTTCCCACGTCCTTGTCTTTCCCGAAAGCCTTTTAATTAAGCTTTTCTTTCGTTTAAAAAACATTTCTCGTCGTATTTCCAGGGGCGGTCAGGTCCATGCTTAAAGCCAAAAATCTCCGAGTCGAACTGCATTTTAAAGTTGAAATGCGCCGACTTTGCATTTATTTCTGTTCATAACTTATGTGACCTCCCCCCAGTGCCATTCCTGCAGGGGAATAGTTTTGTTGAGCGCCTGTGTGTGTTTGCCTGTAATAAAGCAACTGTCGCATACTCGACTTCAAAAATATCAAAAAGGGGGAAAAAATGTCCAAGTTGGGGGGATTGGGGGGCCAACTGAAGAAAATGTATGAATATTCGAGAACGAAAATCGCTTCCGAGAATGCCGCACGGCGAGGGGCAACTGGAGCATTCTTCTTGAGTGGCCAGTGGCTCCCGGAGATAGCAGTCAAGCGGACTGGAGAGGGGACACCGTCGCAGCACGCACCACTTTCACTCCGGCCGGAAATTTGCTGCATCAGCGTATAGGAATTTTTGGTTTATGTGTTCGCAGACACACATTGGCCATAGACAGAGGCAGGACAGACCGGATATGCCGCAGAGTTGACCCACCTCAAGGAAGGGCCGCACACCGACCGACGAGAGTATTAGCCATGTGAGTTTATTCCGGACTCTGGCATTTCGGTCTAACCGAAATGTGCGTCCTCTGTGCGAGGCTTTCAAATATGAAATTTATTCAAGTCACTCTGGTTTAATGTTTGGAAATGGACAGCAAATAACTTTGCAAGCGTTTACAATGGCAACTGGGGAATTGTCTCGCCCAGGTCCCTAATTCGCCCCGGCCTCATAACGATCCTGGCCACGACGATGCTGATGATGATGATGGCCCTTTCACAGGGATGCGACTGGAGAATGTGTCCTCCAATTACCCCCACGCACACTCAGAAAGGGAATCCTTTTTTTCGGTTGCCTCCTATTTTCACTTCAATTTCGATTCTTACCGAAATGATTTTTTAAAGATAATATTACGAAAAACCCATCAAAGTAAAGGAAAATCCTGACAGCCGCTGCCGCCGCCCTGCCTCGCCCCTCCGCTTCCAATTATCCGTTTTCCAATATCTAACCCACTTGGGTCCTCCGCCCAGGAGACATTGGCGCATAAATTGATTGGATGATGTCGCTTTTTATGTCGTTTGTACCCCCCGAAGGCCCCTCCAGCCCCTTCAGCCCAACCGAAAATGTTGTTGCCATTGGCTCCATGCGATTCCTCGTGAATTCCATAAGTTGATGCGATGCGTAGCATGTGTTATAAATAAATCAAGCATACTCTGGGTGGCGGTGGCAATCTCTTAGAGTCTGCCATTTCTCTCTGCTATTTATTTTGCTTTTTTACGCTGGCTTTGGAGTTGTCATTTAATTCAAATGGTGCTTGGAATTGGAATTGATTGGACAGCTCCGCGTTCCCTGGATACGGTCATCCAGAATGCTCCCAAAACCATTCCTAAAATATAATTTTTATGAAAAAGTTGGGAATAAACTTACACGGTCTTTATAAAATTAATTATTAAAGTAAATAAAATGCAATTAACCTTGTCCCACATTAATATAGTTTGAAAAAAGCTAAAGGCTGTTTTTTATATTAATCGGAAAATGAAAACAAAGCTTCAACGAACAAGATAAGTTCTAGGCAAAATCATGAAATAAATTTAATGAAATAATACATAAAATCAATAAACTTAAAGGAACTTTCGATATCGTTATAAAAATGTAAATTAAAAAACTCCTGTCAAGTTTTCTCTTAGTAATTATTTCTTTTAATATCTGTTAATTTCAAAAGGTTGAATTAATTTGGTTTAAATTATTTTTAATATTCTCTATTTATTATGAGACAATACCTCGTCAGTTTTTCATACTTTTTGTAAGTGCCCAAGGGGGCAGGATGTGAGTACGCAGTAAATGGCAGCTCCACATGTGTACGTACATGTCGCAAACACTTGGGGGGTCGCGCTGGAAACAATGGCTCAACATTTCCCATCGGCGGCAACCGCAAGTCAAGAGGGCGAAAAAACCGAAGCCAAAATCCCGCCGGCAACATGGGTTAATTGAGGCTACTCACCTACGCAACAGCCATTGCGTGTGCTTTGGGCCTGGGAATCGGGGAACAATTAGTGGCCGGGAGCAACGATCCCTGGTACGCGCTGGCAACAAGTGGCACTGCCATCTAATGCTGACCAACCAACCACTCGGCGATGCCGCACCACCAGGCACCAGCCCCACCACTCGCCACTCGCCACTTACCACACTTCACTCGTCAACAAGTTTTTCAGTTCCGCAGCTCCGCAGTTCTCACAGCATTTCAATTGCAGCGGCGTCCACAATCCGAGCAAAAGTTCGCACTTGTCGTTGCGCAAATTCCCCGCCAACAGCAACAACTGGCACAAAAATATGTAGAACACAGCCCGCAACCGAAACACCACCGCCCCCCGCCTCACCCTTCGCCCCCGGAAAAGTAATCAACGAATAGAGAAAAGCCCCCAATGTTGCGCTTACCCACGACTGACAGGAGCTGCGACATGGAATTGGAATGAATTGGTCACAAATATTGGGCTATTTGGTATATATTTCATCATTTGTCCGCTTGCAGTTAAACATTGACAGTGCCTCTTTTTAGAATTTTACAATATATTGGTTTCGCAGCTTCAGTTAGAACTTTATATGGCATAAATTGCGATAGCTAAGTTCGGTAAACCCAGCTGAAAATAATTGCCATAAACAAGGGATGACCTAAATCAAAAATATCTCTGAAGTTTTAAATATATTCGGAAATGATTGCTAATGTTATTAATTTGATTTCTTATTTTCATTTCTGTCTAATCAAACTTAATATTTTCAAAGACCTATCGTGTTTGAAGTTTGGTAATAATTTAATAAAATACGGCAAAAATAATTTTATGGTGGTCTCACAAACAACTGGCAAAACAGTTAATTAGAAATTGTTAGTTTTCATTTTTTGATTAGCAGCAATCGCCAGAAAGATACAAAGCAAAACCAAAGTCGGAATTCAAAAAGAGATTCCCCGGAAAGTCCTGCGATTTAATTACAGTTTGAGAGTCACCGCAGAGTCACCGCTTTGCTTCATAAATGCAAATTTCTTGCACTATTAACAAGAATTTACTCCCGACGCAAGCTGCAATTAATGCAGGACTGGCTCGTTTTTGCCCTTTTTTGGTCCTGGAACTTGGTCCTGCGGCAGGCTGGCCGTGTCCTTGGGAAGGCAGGTGGCGCAAGTCGAGTTGCCGCGTTGGCCAGCAGGTGGCGGCTGTGCCTTTTACTCGGTTTTAATAACGCTCACCTTGATGATGTTAATAATGTCTGCGATTACCATTTGCGGGGCTTGTTGTTGCCACTGATGGTCCTGCTGCTGCTGTTGCCATGGCTGCAACTCCGGGAGCTGCAACACCAGGACCTACCGCATTGTTAATGGAGATGTAGCTGCTGTTGAGGCCCGCGGTGGCGCAAAGTGTTGCCAGTAATTGCAATTTGTTGCAATTTTCCCCCAACAGCAGCGGCAGTGCCAGCAATCTAACTTGGATTCTCATTAGATTGGTCAGGATGCAAATCCTGGCGATTGCTCTTGTCCCCCTCCCTCTTGTCATCGCCAAAACAGTCTGTGAATTGAAGTCCTGTGAATCGAAGACAGAGGAGCGACCCCACAGAAGAGATGCAATAACGAGTGGCAAATTCAATTAGTTAATCCCCAAATGGGACAGTTCTCTGCTGGCACCGAGATCCGTGGATAAGGAGGGGCACGTAGCCACTGCAGGATAACTTGGCATGTGGCATGCGTCGTCGCCATGCTCCATGCTCCATTAGGACGAAACTGTCGCTCCGACTATTGTTATATCGTATTTGAACAAACGCTGCCAACTGCAGCGCCCGAAATCGTTATAAAACATTCGCCTTGCGACTTCGACAGCTCGACAGGAGTACTCCTTGCCATGCAAATGCCAGGCACGTTGCTGACAGGGGGCGTGGCAAGCTCCGAGTCGGAGCCAAAAAGGATGCGCCGCCGAAAGGTGCCACGGACGTTCGATTGATGGTGGCAGCTTCCAGCTTCGAGGTGGAGTCGAGTCGAGTTGCCGGCGCTGGAGCGGATGTGCTGCGACAATATGCTGAAGCAGCGCTAATTTTTTTCGTTTTTATTTTTTTTTTCTGGCAGCTTACGTGCTGCCACGCCCTCCGAAGAAAACCGAGGAGGCGATTTAAGTAGGGCACCGGAAAAAAATATGTAGAAACTGTAGCATTTGCTGCCTTTGAAAATGCTTTGACTATTGGCAAAGAATTCCAACAAAATTTAATTATCATATTTTTATGTAAACCTTTAATGGTTTAATAGAATGTTAAGCATGTATTATGGGCATTTTTTTTAATTATTGAAGGCTTCATAAAAACAAATTTTATTTTATAATATGCCAAAACCGCAGAGAACAGTTTTTGCAGGTATTATTTTTTACCTTTCATAGTTCCATCAATTTGATTTTTTTATATAAAGTCAGTTCCCCATAAAAACTTTACTATTTAGTAACTTTAAGTTTAATAGGGAGCCAATGATTATGTGGTCTTTAAAGGATATAGGAATATATGTGGTAAGCAATTCTGTTGACCTATGAAAAGGACTCCTTTTTTGCTAGCAAATCCCTTTGTAAAGGCAAAGTGAACACTGATACGTCTTTGATTTTTCCTCTGTGCATATGACCATAAAGCAAAGCCCAAGCCTTGCCAAACTGAAGGCGTGTGTGTGTGAGCGGAAATAATAATCGTGAAATTAATACGCGTCGGGAATTTCGCCAGGCTCCAAAACGCTGCTTGGCAACCCTGGAGGCCTCCAAATCCCAAATACGTGAGAGCATTTAAAGCAAAAACAAATAAAACTTAAGTGGTGCATGTGTGAAATGGGTGGTCCTAGGAGCCCGGGAGATGGTTCTGGGATTCCGACGCACTCAGGTGTCCCGTCGGCCTCTGGTTAATCCGATCCCCGGCTGCTTAATCAGCCCCGTTCCTGTCCCGTCCGAGATAACTGCCTGAAACGAATCTTGGCGGGACGCAGGCAGACATACATACATCACTCCAGTTGACTTGAGTCGACTCTTGGCCAGAAAAGCGGTCGGGGCCATCAAATTTCAGTCATAACAATAACACTGATAGTCCCCCGCTCGTAAAATAAGACCCGAGCAACCCTTTCCCGAGGAAGCTGGCCGGGACTTGCTGCTGCTGCTGGTGTCCTCATGTGTCTCGCTATCCCCATCCTTAAACCCATTCCGTTTCCCTTTTCCCTGAACCTTCTCCGCATCCCTTGGCCGGGGTGTTTGTTGTTTTTAGACCCAGCTTGGAAAACAATCAAGGGAACGCGACACTAAAAACCACGCACGTTCTGGCCCTCATACTCGAGCGGGGAGACACAGAAATTCGACAATGGCACTTGACGTTGTTCTGGGGCGGAGCTGGGTGATTCCCGGGCACAAAGGGGCTGGGCAGGTCAAAAGGCGACGCCAGAAGCATTTAAATCCTTTTCGCACTTTCGGCTGTCACTGACTGCCGCGCCAGCTACTGCTCCAGCTCCTCGTTCCAGCTTGTTGCGTGCGAGCCCCCTCTCCGCCATTTCGACTATTTCCGGGGACCACACTGCGTATGACGTATGGAATGAAGAGGATTGTGGCGGCTTCGGCAGCGAATGGGGCGTCACGCTTAATTTTTGGCCTCGTCTTGTTTTAGGGGCGCATAAGGCCGTACAATAGGAATTTGCTTTATTAAAATTTTTCGCTTGAAAAATATGAGAGACAACGGCACAGCGATGAAAACGGCGTGCGCGCTCAGCCCGGAAAATGTTTGTCGAAAGTTCTAAAACCCAAGGGCCCAAGGACTCCTTCCCCTGCTTCGCCTCCAGAACGAGGTAAAAATTTACTGAACTATGAACTTAACCCAGGCCGAAAACCAAACGCATGTGTGTGAGCTGTGTGGGCTGGGGGAAATAGGAAAAAATTTGCGACAGGCCGAAGGTTATGTTGATCCTTGTCTGTTCCCTGTTCCTGGCAGGCCTCCCAGCGTAGCCTGGCATCCTGGCAAGGGTTCTAGCTCTCGTTCTCGTTCTCGTCTCTGTGCCTGACAGATGCCACGGAGCCCCACACACCCGCTCTCCATCTAGTAAGAACGAAATTTATATAAATTGCCCGTAATGCTGCTGGCTGTTCGACAGCGGGGTCCGGGGTCCAGGGTCGGGGCAAATTGTTGTTGATTTTCGCCTGTTCCTTTCACATTCTTTTGCAGAAACAAATTATGTACGAAAAAGGCAAAATAATGAAATCGTAAAGAGTTTGGCAACGAATGAGCTCCTAACCCGGCGCAGCTCTGTGATATTTTTCTTATTTAAAATTCATTCCTGTCCTCGCCACCCACTTTAACCCATCTTCAGCCTGCCAGGAGTCCCTCCCTCCGCTCAGACATGATGCGTATGCAAATTGTTGGCCATATTAATCATTGCCAGTTGGTAGCGCCAGAGCTAAGTTTCATTTTATTCCTATTTCGCCTTGGAAAGAGGGAGGAGAAGCGAACTGGCCAGATTTAAAACTGCATTTCGCTGCTTATATTTATAAGCAGCGAAATGCAGAGCCCGGAGGAGCGCAAGAAATAGTCTCTGCTGGGAAATTTATGAAAGCGCGAATAAAATGCTCGTTTCACCGGGAAACAGGGGGAAGTGGGAAAAACTGCAAGACTGGGAGACCGGGCAAAGCTTAACTGTTTTGGGGGGACACCAAAAACAAGTGGAGCTGCCTCGCCTGACGACTACGACGACGACCGTCGCGTTAAATGCTTTTGTTGATTTTAGATGCGCGACTGCCCCGGGAAAAGCCACCACCTCCTCTGCAGCCCTCTGTCCCCAGCCCCTGGCAATTTCCCTTTGCTTTTCGCGGCATTTAATAGTTTCGGCGCAAGAAATGAACTCTCCACAACTGCAGCAGTCTGCAATGTGTCTTGGCAAACAGACCAGGACAGGGAACTCAGGCGGATGCGGACCACACCCACAATTGGCTTTTGTGGCGCGGCCAACGCGCTTTTTCGTTTCTGGGCCCCCGGAAAATGTGTTTGTTTTTCATTAAAAAGAGACCGGCACCAGAACTTGGTTCTGGCCAAGCGGAGTTCCTTTTTTAGACCGCCTGCTCTGCCACTGCTGGAAACGGTCAAAGTTCGGCCCTCGGCAAAGAGCGGACTTTGCGGAATGTCATGTTTTATTGCGGTCGCCTCGCGCTTTCACTGACCTCGGGGGGCATCGGGGATCGCGCGCTCTCTCGGACTTTGAGTAAACACATATTTCATAATTCACCATGCGGCTCGGCGATAGAAAGTCACGTTTTTAATAGAGGACCCAACTTGGGACTTAGGGACGCACAGACTCACAGAGCGGAGACAACAAATGGCCGCGGGCACAATTAATTAAGTGCATCGCTAATGAATCACTCTTCCCCTCCCTGTTTCCTTTCAGTTGTCATCGTTTTGGTGCTGGTGGCTAGTCCCTCGCCCTGCCACGCCCAGCAGCAGAAGTTCCGGACCACGCCGCACGACCTGCAGGTCCTCGAAGGAGCCGAGGCCATGATGCGCTGCGAGGTGGCCAACGTGGCTGGAGCGGTCCAGTGGACCAAGGATGGCTTTGCCCTGGGCTTCTCGGCAGTGATACCTGGCTATCCGCGCTACTCGGTGCTGGGAGATCGGAAGCAGGGCGTCTACAATCTGCGCATCTCGAATGCCTCGATCACGGACGATGCCGACTACCAGTGCCAGGTGGGACCGGCGCGGCTCAACAGCGCCATCCGAGCCACCGCCAAGCTGACCGTCATATGTGAGTACCCTTAACCAAGATATTCCTTGACTCTGGACTGAGAAAGTGCGTCGAAAACTTTTGCGAGTCCTTTAAGAATTAAGTGGAACTACGGGACACTCTTTCGCTCATCAAGGACAAGCTGGTTCAGTTCTTTCGAGCGCTGAAGTGTAAACATATCAGGGAATCGTAGCACCGAGAAGTCCTTGAATAAAGTTCTTACACGCTCCCTGGTCTCACCCTCGCCCCAACTGGGTCTTACCCCTTTTTTCCCGGGCTTTTCTCCCCTTTCTCGGGGGCTGCAATTAATTTAAGTAATAAATACAAATGAATTTGTCACCAGGGGCGCCACACACACGCACACCCGCACACACACTGGGACAGTGGCACACATTCCGGCTGCTTCCTGCTCATTGCACCTATGGAATCCTCAGTAGTGAAATTTAAATGCGGGTCCCCATCCACATCAGCCGTCTCTGTCGCTGCGAACATTTATTGTCAGCAATTTGCAAAACAACAACCCAGGACGAGGACGAGAACGGGGATGAGGACGGGGACGGGGACGGGGGCGAGGACGAGACCGAGAATGAGAACAACAAACCCAGAAGCTACAACATCACAGAGCCGGGCTGAATTTAGCGCAGTTTATTGCTCCAAGGCAAGGAGGACGAGCAGGTTCTGTGGGGGTAGAGCGAACGGATCTCCATTGCAGGCAAAGCGATGTGAAATGAATTCCTTTTTGTCTTTTTGTCTTCGCATCTCTCGTTTTTGGCCGTGCCGTCCTGTTCTGTTGCATTGTCGTCTAGTAATCACTCTGCTGGCTGCGACGATGTTGCTGTAATTGTAATCACTCAAGGAATTGCGCTACATTTGATGACAGCGATTTTCATTTGGCGCGCTTCGTTTGCTCCTGCGTCGCCGTTTGCCACTCGTTCAATTGCAAGGAATTTTTCTGGAGACATCAAGGGGCTCCATGGCTACCGCTCACCCGTACGTAGAACATATCCATGGACCAAGGGCCAGGAGCCTCCTTCCCCTAAGCACTAGCACACGCATAACACACACGCGCGCATGCCTAATGACGTTTGTTTAGTTAATTACGCGCCATGAGCTGTGACAATGGCGATGTGTGTGTGCGAGGCCTCGGGGCGAAAGAAAAAAATCAACAGTCCTCTAAGAAGGAAATATAGGGCTAAGGACTACGACTATGAGATACCCGGTCCTTGGGGCTCTTCTATAAAATAAGGTGTCTATTTCAAGGCGTCAGCATATCTAGCTGCAAGCTAAGGTTCTTTGTAATATTTAATTAATTCTTAGTTTTGTGGATTTCCACTTTTCATTAATAATCCGTTGTAATATATATTTTTTAATTGGCCTAGATCATTATTTTATAGTATTCTATAAGTTATACGTTTAAAAAAGAGTTCAAGAAGAGTTCCTAGTGCCTTAAGATGAATTGGGCTTTTCTTTTGCTATAGGAACCTTTGAAGTTTTAGAGGAATTATAAAATTTCCAAAGCTTCTCGACTCTAATACACCCCATCTTCTTCAAGGGTATCATGTGTAAAAATAAAATAAAGTACGATGAAGGAAAAAACCAAAGAATACAGGGCCTAGGACTATGTCTTCTGCAGGAGTTGGATGCTCGGCCAGGCTTGTTAGTGCCTCGGAGTTGTTGCTGACGCGACGAAAGGTCGGATGGCATGTTTGTCATAATTGTGGATACTTGTGCGATTCCTGCCACACTCAGCAACACTCCACAGCATCCCGCACGCACCACAATCCCACCCCCCCGACTGCCAGCCTCCCCACCTTTGTTTTGTAATGAAATCTTCGTCTCGGTTTTCTCCGTTTCCTCACAGCAAATGACATGTGTCTGTCCTCCGGTCGAAGGTATTTGGCGATATGGGGCTAAAGGAGGGTGTGTGGGTTGTGCCTGTGTGGGAGTGTGGCACGTGCGACATTATTGCTGCAATTAGCCAAAAGGGAAATGTGGACAAATGCGTAATAATTCAATTAAGTTCGAATTACATTTATTTGATTTATTCCCCATAGGCTCGGAATTTTCCGCCATTTATATCCTATTTCATTCAATAGATAATGTAGTGGGAAAAGTTGGAAAGTAATAATAATAAATAATAGCAGTATTTAAAAGTGAAAACGAATAAGTACACTTACATTCTATCTTTAGATTTAATATTCTACCTAGTAAGTTAATACACTTAAAAACTAGATATTAGGGAGAAAGGCTTCCTTAATATATTCATAGCTTGCTTAGGCACTACTTATCCAGCTCATTATTAATTTATATGTATATGATTCCGTCTGCCCCATCTTTGGCATTTCTCTAATTGCAATCGCCGCCTGAGAGATACGATTTAATTAAAACTTTCGACAGAAGGTCTATTTAAAAATTAATACCACTCACCTTTAGTTTGGGTCAAATTAAATTTTTCAGACTGGGCTACAAAGTTTTTGCAGCCACAAATTCGTGCTTATGTTAAAGTTCCAAAAATATGTATGCCACATACCTGCTCCCACATAGTATACATATATATGTATATAGTACATATAGTACATAACGAATATGGGCAAAAATAAACGTGAGGGCGCAATTAGATTATAAGTTTGCCAAAGCAAAGAACTTTTGCACACAAAAGTCCACGTGCAAATTTATGGAAATTCCCAGAAATTGTTCGCATGCCATTAATTTTGAACAAAAAAAAAAGCTATAGTAAAGGGAGCCAGGAACACATATGCCGCAAGGCAACTGCAAGGTCCGTGTCCATGTCGGAGTTGAGTCCAAGAGGCAAAACTTTTCACCGGTGGCTGGACATAATGGAATGGGAATGGCCGGGAGAATGGCGAGCACTTGCTGCAGCTACCTCCGAGCGTTTATAAATTTTTGAATACAATGCTGCTCGAATTTAAGTTGGATCAGCTCTGCTTTCCGGCCAATAGACGCACTTCATTGATTCTCGAATGTCCGCACATTTTTCAAAAACACACTGACTCTCCCTCCGTCACCCGGCCACTCTCTCACTCGCCCTTTGTAATTGAAGTGCAAATGAGGAAAGTTTTCGTCTGCCGGGGCTTTCTCCGGAAAATATAGCCCGACATTTGTTATGTGAGGCTGACCTTAAAGTCACTGCCACTGCCACTAGCGCCCTGGGTCGCACTTCGGCTGTGACTGGTGGCTCTGCTCCTGACGGCTCAACTTACATCACCAGCCAGCGACTCGACTCCAAGCCCAAAAAAATGGCCAATTCCTGCCTTCGCCTTGGATTGGTGGAGGCGTTGGCGAGGAAGGGCTGCGAAAGTATTCCGGCGCATAAAACTTTTATGAGGCGTACTATTAGTGGGTTAGCCGGGGTGTCGTGCCCCCGGGGGGCGACTGCCGAAGGACTAAGGGAGGGGAGTGCGAGTCCGAGTCTAGTGTTCCAGTGTTCATGGCAAATTGCACTTTGTGTACTCGCTTGCCAGGATTCCAGCTAGCTCCTCGCAGCTCCTCGCAGGCAACTGGAGATGGCGCTGCGCTGCTGCCAGGACCGTTATTGCAGCCATTGTTGCATAAATTATTTGATGCCAGCCAGCATAGCACTCAAAGAAGCGGCGACTGCACCACTTCGGGCGCCCACAAAGCCACCCCACCTCTGGCATCCACTGTCATGCGGGGCGCGGCTTGTGTATAAAATTTAATCAACATTTAACCTTAACCAAGCCGCCGGCTTTGGCCGAATTTTGCACCTGACAGGGCAGGGAACTAAACTAGGCTATGTCTAGATATAGTGAATATAATAGAATAATCTAAGGACTACTAGATAGTTTATGAATTTTAGATCTGTATACTCATACGGGGCATTGCTTTTAAATACTTTTAAAATGCCAGCAGATGGCATCAGATTCATGTTCGGTATGCACCTTGTTATTAAAGTGTCCCTAATGGTATATTGTTCAAGTAAATACTGCCCCTGTGCGGTCTATTTTTAATTCCAAACGTTCGCCTTGATAGATTTTAAATTACTCTTTATCGATTTTATGCTTGCTAAATTTACACCGACTTATTGGCTCTCACGCAGCCCTTGTTGTAGCGCCTTTCGATGGCCTAAGCCCTCCTTCAATCATTCCTTGGAAGGCGGCTTCAGTTCTTCCCCACACGCTCCTCCTCGTTTGTCAATAATCAAATACAATATGCATACCAATCAACAATGCACATACCCAACGTTCCAGCCCACACACACACTCGCAGTGCGGATATAGACATATATATCGGGGATATATAGACGCAGGATGGCAGGCCACGCTTTGGCATAAATCGAGTTGCATTTGCCGGGACTTGGCGCAGGAAAAAATCATAAAATGTGCATATATTTCGCATTTTAACTATGCAGCACGCGCCAAGTCCCTGGCTACCCCGCACCATCCCCCCTCAAAGCCATGGCACGGTGTTCCAAATATTATGAATTTTCAATGCACGTAACGCCCCCGAAAGCCCACGAAACCGTCAGCCGTATAGCCGGCGGTGCTACGGCGACACCAATTTCGGCACACAAAGCCTTTAGTCAAGGTTGCTGCTATGCTGGTTGCTATGCTGGGTGCTGGTTCTGGCTGCTGCTGCTGGGTGCTGGATGATCTAGGTTTGCCATTGGCATTTGCTCAGGCAGAAGGACTTTGCCTCGGCCGGGGCATAACAAGCATCCCATTCCATGGCAGTGCCTCCCTGAGCCGGAGCCTTAGCCCCGGCTCGAGGCCGTGTGAAAAATAAATCGAAAAATTGCCAGGAGAGAGACGCATTCTTTTTGCTGCTACCAAAAGAGGTGGCAAGTTAATTAAAGGACAAAGCTAGAAAAGGACACTCTCCTCACAGAGCTCTGGTTGACAACTCTGACAGCAATTATGTCCCTCAGAAGCACTATTAAGTTAATTAATTATTATGCATTGCACTTGGAACTTAACTTTTCTTCGGCTTTATTTAAGTTTAATTTGAAGTTGAATCATGAATAATCCCTTAATGGAATCTTAAGAAAAGTTATCAATTGCGTATCTTGGAACGTCTTCCAATTATAGTCCTTTTCCTTGGAAGTGCATGATTTTTTTTTTAAGTAAGAAAACATTTATAGGTAATCGTTATTTACGGTCCCTAGCAAAAACTATTTATCGCCAAGTAAAACAAATATTATAAAAGCTTTTTCAATATTAATGTATGTTCAAGCTGATGCTAGTTCGCTTGTATATTATTAAATTAAAACAACGCATAAGCGGGTTTATTACTATTATAATTATGCATTAGCTTTTGTTTCCAAAACTGACTAAAATTACACAGCTGAAAGAATCCCCACACCTATTTAAAGCAAAGGGCTGGGATTTTTTTTAACAAAAATGCGATGAAAACAAACCTAAACTAAAATTATTCGAATTAATATAAACATTTGCACGCTGAATCTAAAAGCCTAAACACAAACCTAAAGCTTCTCGTTGAAGGTCAAAAAGTATCCCGATAGGGGAAAAAATGATGGGGTGCTGCTGCTGATTATGGAATTTCATTTATATATTTGATTTGTGCATAATAATTCGCGCAGCCTGCGGCGGTGCTAAACTAAACACAATCAGGGGACGGGACACCGACGGTGTTGATTTCATTTGTGTGGCAACAAAACCAATTACCTCTACACGGTGCGGAGTACGCAGTACGCAGGACACAGGAGGCAGGATCCAGGGCCAGACATTGCTCCCCCATGCTCAATTTTTATACCCACAAGGCACCCAGGGACTCCTTGCGCGACATTAAGCATTCATTTTGCATGCAACAACTTCTGGAGGAGTTTGCGGAGCAGACGGCAACATATGTTGCATGTCAAACGCAGGACTCCCTAACACAATCCCGCCCAAGGAGTTGGGTTTCCAGCAAGACGTAGGCTCCCGCTCCTGCTTAGTTCGCTGGCAATGGCAGCCAAACTCCTTCAGGTGGCATTAAAATAATGCACACGTGCACTTAACTTTATCCACGTTCCTTGTTGTTTGTTTCGCCGCACGCCCCCCGCTTGGCTGCCCTCGTTTTGTGTGTTTCTGCAACTGCTGCATTCATATGACGCCCTCAGCCACCCACGGTGTCCCTGCCACCACTCACTCGGCAGCACTCGGCACCACCCAGCACCGCTCGGCGTCACTCAGCCATTGTTTCGCCGTGGCTCGTGTATATTTCAACAGTTTGCCAGCCAAGTCGGCTCGGGTGCACTCCACATGCCCATTCCCCTCCCGCACATTCGTCCTCTTCGGCGCAAATATTGAAACTCATATTTGAGCACATTAACGAGGCAACTGCCACATGGAGAAAAAAGGGGTTTTTTTCCTTATTTAACTTGTAGTCCTGGTATTAAGAATCTTTTAAAGAGAACAACGAAGACGTATAATTGAAGGCTACATGGGGTTCCTTAGTAATTTAGTTCTCGGGGTGTCTTTTAAGCTAAAATCTCATCTCTTTTGTATAATATTTCTTTCAAAATTATCTTTAAGCTTGGGTCAACTCTTAAATATAATTATGTTTATTAATATTTTGTTGCCAAATGCCAAGTGTATGTGCCTGAAAATAACTCAAATACTCTGAATGTCTTGCCAATATTGGTAGGATATTTTCTCTGGGTGCAGCAGTAGATGGAGAGCGGCAAAGTGGGTGGTTAACATTGCCATTGTGGCCCATAATGAGCAAAGCTTCCCTGTCAGCCATTAGCTTTTGTTTCGGCCTCGGAATGCCTTCCACCCCCTACTCACCCCGTCCCTACTCATTGCGAACATCCTGTGTGCGTCCTCTAATATCCCCCACTTTATTCTCTGTTGCAGCTCCGCCAGCCTCGATCGAGATCAAAGGTTACAGCCACAATTCCAAGGTGGAAGTGCGCGAGAACCAGGACCTGCAGCTCAAGTGCATTGTGGCCAATGCCAAGCCGGCGGCCCAAATTGTCTGGTATCGCGGCAACGTGGAGTACAAGCCAGGTTAGTAGCTGTAGCCAACTAAGTCATTACGTTTAATGTCCGTCCGAGAAGCATCTGGGGGAAACACAGTCGTGATGGCTGCTATCACGCACCTGTCAGCGAATGCGAATAAACCGCTTAAACCAGGATGAGTGTGGGCCGAGATTATGCGCCTTTTGGGAGGGACATTTCTGCTTCAATGAGAAATTCTGGAAGGAGCAAAAGATTAAAGTCAGAATTTCCAGTAGATAGAAGTTTTAAAGGAATCAAGCGCCACTGTACTCCTCCAACTAGAAATAAAATAAATAATATTAATAAAATTGCATAATAATATTTAATAAGAAAAGCTTACTGAGCAGCTCAGCTATATTAAATGGCCTAAAACAACGTCGTAGGCCAAACACGAACATAACAATATACATTTTCTGTTGGAGGGCATTATGCAGAATACAAAAAGTGTAAATGGGTTTTGGCCCGGGCTCCTTTTCGCTGGGATAAGTGCGGATAAGGATGGTTATGGGGATGGGGATACGGATGCGGATGTGGATGCGGATGAGCCGAGGCCCGTGAAGGACTCGAACTGGAACTCAAACGAGATGGAACGGGCGATGGGAGATGGGCAAAGTGACGCCTGTCAACCGTTTGGCCAGCGCACATGTGATATGATAGGAGCGGGGACGAGGACGGGCATGAGGTCTCAGGCAGGATGGGATGACAGGGAAATGGACGTCGACTTTCGGCTTGATGACGGTGCTTAAATAATAATTTTATACTCCAACAAAGCGCCGACTGTCGATGTTCGGCCCTTATCTGCTCTGCGGTTCGCTGTCCTGTCCAGGATCCTGTTAGGACCCCGTGTTTGTGCCTTGTCATTTAGCCGCTTTCGCTGCTCCTGCCGCTGGCGGGCAGTCAGCAAATTGGAAAACAGAGCTCTGCCGCTGCTGGAAAATATGGAAAAATGCAAATGTCAATGGGTAGAAAAAAGGGAACGGCGTTTAGCCGCCTTCACGACTTTTAATTTTCATAATGATTATGGCCCCCCACACACCACACCCCATACACCACCGGCGTGCATGTGGGTGTCCTGGGTCCTGCCATTGCCCCTTTCCGGGTGGAGCTCGACCCTGCTTCCCGCTCCCCACCCCACCCGCCTGTCATTTGGCGAGTAACGAAATCATTTTAGCACAACTGGCGCGTTAAAAATGCTTAAAATGTGAATCGCACGGAGACGGCGACGGCAACTTCCACGATGATGATGGAAATTTTTCGGGTAAACATACATATATAAAAAACAAAAAACGAAAACACCGAAAAAACACGGGACCGACAGAGGGGGCTGAGCAGCGGAAGATTCGCCAAAACGGCGTTAAAATGTAGGAAAATCCGCAAGGAAATGTGGACAGCGGAAGGAAGCTGCATGATGAATTATGTTTATGACGCAATATGTTGCGGCAGGGACTCTGGCCGGACCCAGAGCCTTCCCCGGAATCCGGAGTCCGGGCTTTACGACAATGGCCAGTTTCGGTCGGGTCTTGTATCATTTGCAAGCTGTCAGGGGCGTGTGTGCCCCGTCGGTGTGTATGTAAGAGTGTGTGGGGACGCGTAAATGGCGGTTAATGTGGGCAGACGGCCATCTTGGTGATTACCCGGGGAATGGTGATAGTTGGGTGGCTGTGGGGCGAGCTGAGGACGAGTCAGAGGCTGCGAAGGCACATTTTTTAGGCGCAGATGAGGCTCGTTCAAAATTTATAACTGAAAATGATGTCACAAAATGGTCTTGCTGGTGCTGGATTGATGGGAGTTGTGTCGAGAGTTATCCCTAGGCATTAAGGATCAAGCGATTGAGAGGGCCCACAGCTTGTCACGTCTAGAGTAGCAATTAAAATCTTAATAGGGCCACACTTTGTATCCTTGTGTTGAAAGAAATCACTTAAATATATGTTAGAAATATGCTTGATATCCCTAGGAAAGAACTCTATCTTAAAATACATCTCATTCTTGGCTTTACTTTCACTTAAAATATTAATTAACATTTTCCCTTTCACTTGCTTGCAGAGAAACGCGAGGATCAAGTGGAGGAATCAACGGCCAAGCGCTTCACCACCACCTCAAGTCTTAAGCTGAAGCCTGGACCCGACGACGACTACACGGAGTACACGTGCCAGGCCAAGCACAAGGCCCTATCGCCGGACATGCCCATGCGGGCCACCGTTCAACTGTCCGTGTTGTGTGAGTAGCTTCTGAGCCTTTCCAGCCGCCGCCGTTGCCATCTGTTTGCCGTCCATGTCCAACTCCAACCTCTGTCCTCCATCCACTGTCCTATGTGCTGCGGAAGCGGAGACTTCCAGCTCCTGGTGGGCCACGTGGGTGACCTCATTAGCCGGCTCAATTTGCGATACAATTGAACGTGCGTGCTTGCGTGGGTGTGGGTGTGAGCGGGAGCGGGGGAAGTCCCCAATGAACGACAGGCGGCGGCATTTGGTATTTGGTGCACTGAGAGAAACTAGAAAGTATTAACTTAACAACTAAGTTTACAAGGAAATCTTAAACATTTTTTGTTTGTATTATAAATTTCCTTTATTTATTTCCTCAAATCCTTTTCTTTTAATTACAAAATTTTGATGTAATTTTAACTATATATTTTTTTACTTATTCTCCACTATCAATCGTGTCAAATGTCTAGTTTTTCGCCCAGTGCAAGGCATGAATTTTTTGCGCCAGTCTCTATCGGCCTGACCCGATGCGGATGCCATTTGCCATCACGGCCGCTAATTGCGCGATTGGGGCGCGTATTAATTAGTTTTTAAATTCTAATGTGCCGCACAGCTGCCACTGCGAATGCGGACGCGGACGCGGATGTGGACCCGAATGGGAATCGTAATTGTGATGCTGCACGGGAGTGCGAGCGAGCCATTGCGAATGCCAAAAGTTCTCATATTGATTGTTTGCCGGTGGCAAAGTGGTGGCGGTGCCGACGGTGGCCTCCGGCATAGGGAGGTTGATGCCAAGCAAGCACCTGCCCTCCAGTGGCTCCACCTGCACGCACATTCAAATTAATTATGTTTGTTATTTATGCATAGGCAGCTGGCAAATGGTGGCCCCAACTGCCGCAGTTCGTTGGCCATTTCGAGTGCTCCTCGTTGCGATGTAATTGTCGCAAAAAAAAAAGAGAAAATACACACGGAAATATGCACGAAAAATCGAGTCGTGCTATCTGCAAATGGCAAATGGCAACGATATTTTCCCCTTTTCATTTGCCCTTCCTGCGGGGGCTTAATTATGGCGCTATTATTGCATCCTCGCGCCGACTCGCTCATCGCGGCCCAGCAATATTTCAATGATTTTAATTTAATTTTTCGTTGCATGCCTGCAGGGGCAGGACCCTGTGTGTGCGTGCGTGTGAGGTGTGCGTGCCGGGCAGGACTCGATTGTGTGTGTGCTTGGCAGCTTTTATGCTTCACCTGATTGCTGCTGTTGATTCAACACGGTTGACCGCTTGTCAAATTCTGATAAAGAAACGCATTACAACTAGTACGCTTCAGCCAAACGATTATGGGACTGGGCATCGATCAAAGACGGAAGAGCGCTTTAATGTTCCCGTGTCCCCCGGTTGCCCTTTCTAGTAAATAGCAATTTCCAAATGTATTTAACGCGCTGCAGCTGTCTGTTTTCCGCCGTTGTTATCCTTTTTTCGTTGCGGTAGTTTACACTATTATTAATCGCCCAGGGGCTGCGCCCACAACAAGTGAAATTACCACGCCCCCTCCGAAATCGGAAAATAATGCATATGACCGCATAAACGATTTGCATGCAAACACTTCAATTAAAAACTGCACAGCATCCAGTTGCAGGCCGCACTCTACTTTAGTGTGAATTGAATTTATTTGCGGACAACCGTTGCCATTAAAAATGCGAAATGTAAACACACGCCCAGCATGCAGTAATCAATGGAGTTTTTCCCCTTCTAATCCCGCAGATCCGCCGGGACCGCCCTACATCGAGGGATACTCGCCCGGCGAAACCCTGCGCCGCGGCCAGACCGTGGAGCTAATGTGCCGGAGTCGCGGCGGCAATCCGCCAGCCCAGCTCATCTGGTACAAGAACGGATCTCAGATACGCATGGCCTACAGGTGAGCCCACTATAAATACTAATAAAGCTGCCTTACACGAGGAAAAACCTGAAACGCTTTATTACTAATAGCTTATTAACTGCAATATTGCCGCAGTTTGCAAATATCAGTCCAGAATCCAATTAATATTTATTAATTAGTGCAACATTTCAGAGTCGAAAGGCAAATATTAAATTGAATATTTATGTTTCGCAACTAAATTTGTTCATTTTTGTCATTATTTGCGAGTTTTTACTGCGTAACGCAAGGTCAGACATACATGGAATATATTTTGTACAAGACATGGCTTTTCCATTTAAAATACAAGGACGGCCGACTTTCCAGCCTTGAACTTTTGAGAGAAGTTTTTGCGCATAATTTACGAATGCCTAAAATAAATATAATGGATTTTAGATGTGAAGCCCGACACAGACTACAACTGTAGAGCAATTACTTAGATCTCCGGCTTAATTTGTTTATTAATTCTTAAATTATATTTCCAGGACCTCCGGCCGCCTGTCCGAGAACATCTATACCTTCACAGCCGAGGCGGGCGACAACAAGGCCCGTTTCCGCTGCGAGGCGAGCAACGTCATGTCGCAGAATCCGCTGAAGGCGGAAGTGGAGCTGTCCGTGCTGTGTAAGTCGCGACCTAATGGAAGCATCGGGGCGCTTCCTCCAATTTGAGCCGCTTAATTGTGCGCTGTTCATATTTATATATGCAGCAGGGACTCGACTGAGTAGCGTATCAGGTTCAATGGGCGTCTAGATTACGGGCCAGGATGCGGGATGGCATCGGATAGTTGAGAGCAGAGAGCACTCGGAGATGTGGGAAGTGGATTGTGTCAACAGCCTGGGCCTGGGCTTGGCAGCGACATCTAGCGAATCCCACTTGGCATGCGAGGCATCGCTTTCCGAGGCGAGGATGCCCCCCGAAAGGCTGCTCGCTGTTGCTTTCTTTCGCAATTAAGCTTAAGTTTGCACTTTGAAAGCCTCTCCAGCCTGCGTCCCACTTGGCTTTGTCAAATCAAGCAATGCAAATTCTTTTCAAGTGCCAAATAGCGCAGCCACTCCTCCTCATCCTGCTCCGCCGTCGCCGTAGCCGTCTCTCCGCTGCAGCTTGTTAGAGTTACAACAATTGCAATCAGGCGCACAAAGCCGACGGTGCCAAAGTCGTTAGCGACACTTGGACGGACGGACCAGCTCCGGCGAACATTTGCATGCCACATCCTCGCTGCCTCGCTCCCTGGCTCCTCTGCTACTTACGCTCATGTGTCTAACATGTAAATGGATGAGGCGGACGCCCAACGCGTCGTATGCGCGATATTTAAATTTCAAGTGCTCGGCAGTCCGCTGAAATTGGCATCTTTTACCTGAAGCAGCAACCTTTAAGAGAGTGGAATGTGTGTAGGGCCACCAGTCCCTCCCCTTCCATGGGGCACAGACTCCTTCAGTTTATGCGCATACCAATCAAAGCGCCATACAGGTCAGGCCTGCCCACTCGGCCCCATCTTGCCTGGCCCCAATAAGTATGCCACAGTGAGTGGCCAGCACAAACGGCAACGCGAACAGACTAACACACACGGCACACGGCGAGAAAAAGCCAGGCGCGTACATTGGATTCCTCGGATTCCTAATTCGAAATAAATTATTTAACAGGTGGCATTGGCAAAAGTCTCCAGAGATTGATTGGGCAAACTCCATGAATAATTGGTGTCCTGTCAGTGAGCTTAACAGTGTTTTCAATTCCTTTAGAATCCCTCAGTCGCATAGGGGTTCTTAATTGTATCAAACTTATAGCATAGCTCTGGAAGTTATAGCATAGCTATCCGTTTCGATCAGAAGCTTGAGATGCTTTGGCGTTTCGCTCTGTGTAGCAGATAGATATCGGATGTAGCCTCAGATGGCGACCCAGGCTCTTAGCACACGCATTATTTATGTATAACGAATGTGGAACAACAAAAGTGAAGACGTAGCAGGAATACATTCGGCATCAGCATTCTTTTCCCCTGCCAGGGAGTGTGCTTGTGCCCAGAATGAAGATGTATGGCTCAGACGGACCGACGAAAGATGCGAGAAGTTAAGAATTCATAATGTTTATTTATATGCGAAACATATCGAGTCGAAAGTTTCCCATTCGTATTCGTATTCGTATTCCTATTCGCATGCCCAAGACAACGGCGAATGGGGAACGGCAAACGCTGCGTATGCGTAATATATGCACTTATCCATCAAGGGAGCGGCAGCTGCAGCTGCTCCGGCTCCGGCTCCAGCCACTCCGCTCCGATGGCATTAGGTAATAGCTACGCAGACGGACG
This sequence comes from Drosophila lini, assembly GCA_018905715.1. Classification (NCBI taxonomy): domain Eukaryota; kingdom Metazoa; phylum Arthropoda; class Insecta; order Diptera; family Drosophilidae; genus Drosophila; species Drosophila lini. Next base: position 2,216 of record JAEIIL010024807.1, on the reverse strand, counting down.
GACCGTCAGTCACTCAGTCATCATTTGCATGGCGGCGGCATCAGGAGTCGACATGCCTCCCCAAGGCTATTAGGGGGATACCTACAGGGGTAAAATGGTAGAGAGCACACCTCCCAGAACCTGGGGCTCCTTTGGCCACAGACCTATTACATATTAATGCCACCTTCATTATGCGACGTATGCCAGTAACCGGAGTTTCTCCTCATCCATCCGCAGTTGCACCCACCCACGTCACCGTGATGGGGCCCACCGAGGCGCGCGTCGGCGATGTGGTGCCGCTGACATGCTCCACCGCGCCATCGAATCCGCCCGCCGAGATCAAGTGGATGGTGGGCGGGCGTCAGGTGCGCAATGCCACCTCAAAGACGATTGTCAGTCCCGAGGGTAAGTGCTAGCACCCGCTACCAAATGGCCAGTGACATAATCTTCCGCCTAATCCATTTCCATCTCTGTCTGTCATCGCAGGCGGTTGGACGACCAGCTCGAACATCACCGCCACCGTGGAGCCCAACAAGCGTTCCCTGGTCGTCATCTGTCACGGACTCAACATGCAGCTGACCGAGAACGTAGTCTCTACCCACACCATCAACGTGCTTTGTGAGTATCCCTGACCGCCTCTTAATATATACAATAAGCTTACCTATATTTTTATTGAGATGTATGAAAGCCCTCGCCAAGCTAGGGAAATTCAATGGGGTTTCAATTATACTCTCAAAGGGAAAGCGTTATCCTTATGTTAATCCGCTAATCCTTTTCTTTATACAAAGATCCTTAAGTGCTTAGTTACCCTTGAACTGTCAAATTTCAAAGCAAGTTCTCGTCAGCTCTCACTTTAGTTTTATTTACACAACATTCCGACTCTTGCGTTAGTGGAAAATTATCGATTTGTTTTTATATATATCCTGATATTCATTTTCCACAATGGCTGAGTATCCCGTGTGCGTGTCCTCTTCCACGCGAGAGCTGGCCCGGCTTACGGCGGATGAAGTGCAGATCGCCACCAAGGAGGTTGTCCAACGCAAAAAGACGGCCAAGGTAGCCAAGAATATACCCCCAGGCGGAGCCCAAATGGTAATGCGGAAGAAAATGTGGCGGCAGCACCGGGAACGCGTCAAGGGGGCCATTAGCATGGTGGACGCCCAGCCACCCGGCTTCCAGGCGGCCCGCATCACCGGGGTAAATAATTTGCGCGATGAGGCGTCGGTCTTTATGCAGCGCACCCGAGCCAACATCCAGCTGCTGGTGGAGATCTCGCGCACAATGCGCACCCACGGCGCCATCAATCCGTTCCGCTACGAGGCGGTGCACGGAGTCTCGTCCATACCAGTGGCCCTGCTGCAGCTGGAGCAGCTGGAGCGGATCAACCGCGACTTTGGCCGCCGCATCATGGAGGTGACCAGCGAGGTGGACTCGGGTCTGTCCTACAAGCGGGCACGTGAGGGCCGGAACGCGAAACCACTGCCGCCACTGGAGCTGCCCGCCCAGGCGATGGCCAAGTACGAGGCCTTCAGCATCCCGCTGCCCAAGTCTGACGAGGAGCTGCGTCGCCTCTTCAGGCCAAAAATATACTTTGACTTTTACCTGAAGGACGCTCGGCCGCTGGGCAGGATAGTCGTCCAGCTGTACACTGAGGCGGCCCCTCTGGTCGTCCTACAGCTGGTCAAGTCCTGTATGTGCAACCAGCACTCCAAGTTCATGGTGACGCGGCTCTTCCCCAATCTCTGGCTGGAAACGGACCTGCCTCTGGCCCCGGACTCGCTTCTGCGCCAGCCGCTGGAGTACGACGCCAAGGTGATTGACCACGGAGCCTCCAGCTATGTGCTGTCCTTCAGCAAGGCCCACGTCAAAGGATTCGCGCAGCACCTCTCCTTCGCCATCTCGTTCAAGCCGCTGGCGGTGGTCAATGGCTCGCGGGTGGGGTTTGGGCGAATTCTGAAGGGCGGCAAGATCTGCGACTGCATCCAGAGCTACGGCACCAAGAACGGGAAGCTCAGCCGCGGTCTCCACTTCACCGAATGCGGGCTGCTCTAGGCTGTCAGTCAGTGGGTTTTAAATTTTGTGTGCGGAATCTGCCATATTCGCAGTACCCTAATTTTGTAGTGTCATAAATTAAAGTTTTTATCTGCCCAGCTAAAGAATTTCCTTCCATGTACTTCATTATTTGTATACCCTTGCAGGGTATTATAATTTCAGTCAGAAGTTTGCAACGCAGTGAA